>OX637867.1:25532687-25837687 GCA_951802705.1 Netelia virgata | reverse complement strand
ATCTCTTCATCGTGTCGAAAACTTCTGTAGAATTCTGAAAATGCCCTATAATCGCGCCTACACCTCATGACTCGGGTCCAAACGCACCCCACACGATCTTTGAACTAGCGAGCCCTCCGATTTTTAGTTTTCGAATGCATATTTCATTAATTAAATGTGAATTAAATCAGATTTTTCGTACACCAGTCTTTTCATTATGAAAAAACGAAGAAGACCATGTATGAGAAAATCTGTTGTTTATCAGCATAGGACCAGTTTTATAAACAACAAAATTGTGGGATGCGTTCGAACCCCGATCATGAGTTCGAGGGGAGAAAAATTAAGTCACGAGCTGTATAGATAGCGAGACTTGGCCTAAATTTCATACGCATGGACTTTATTTTTAATGTGGAATTTTAGTATTGGTTTGTAACGTTGAATGATATTTTCTTTGTGTTCGGAGCAATAATTTGTCGAAGGTGAGAGATTTTCATAATTCGCGAGGTTTACGTTATTCTAGAGAATTTCTTCAAAGTCCGATTTTTCTTGGATCATCTTTGAAAACGCAACCATTGAAGAAGTTTTCAATATTTCGTATTTTGTAAATTGACGTCACCGTGATATTTGACGGTTTAATTTTTTACCACTCAATGACGCTACTTGACATAACCTATAATTTCGTTTCAAGCGTTTGATAAAACTTTATCAACGCCCGCGCTTCGAGCAATTATTTATTAGTTATAAGAGGACACTCTCTCCTCAATAAATTCACATGCAACGTTGAATTTACTATCAACTTAGTATCACGACTTAGTTACACTCTTCGACCACTTCGAAATCGCAATTCGTTAATTCTCCGGGACGACGCGACCGATGGAAATGAAACGTAGTTTATCCAACGAAGAATTGTGGCACCAAGCGACTAAGCTACATTTCATTCCAATCGGTTGCGTCGTATTCGAGAATTTACAAGTCGCGTTTTAGACCTCGAGCCAAGCTAACCTCTACGAGGTTACGCGGCCATTTTCTTGAATATGCAGCGCGAATAATTGTCCCATTCAATACTTTTCTTATACTATTCCCGTGATATTCACTTCGTGCCATAATCGCCATTTTGTCATAAATTCGTTATAAAAAGGAGGCTGAAAATCTTTTTTATGTCTGAAAATGTTTTCACGTTGCTGCGACCGGGTACCTTTCGTACCTGCTGCCGATATTCTGTTATGTTTCGTGTATATATATATACACACGAGTATCGTATATATATGTTTGTATAGGTATACAGCACATGGCACATAGCCGAGGCACGTAGTAGGAGTGAAAGCAGTTGAGTGGGCGAGGTGGATGAACGGCGGGGGTGCAATACCGCCCCCATAACCCCCCGTGCTTCGTTCCCTCGGTTGGTTTTCGTTCGTCGTTCCTGCTGGCGCTGCTGGTGCCGCTGCTGCACGAACCTATCGGGCCCGACCCCGGCTAACATAATGTTCATCATTATTCCAGGGAACGTAGGGGAGAGAACGGCCCGGTTTAACCATCCTCTCGACATCTTTTCCATCGTCGTGAAGCCCTCTGTGCCTTACACGGCCTTTAGTTTCGTCTGTGCTTTTTCTCCTTTTTTTATGTGCCTGTATATAGCTATAGAGTATAAAGAATAGCTATATCCCTTGTCCGTATTCTCATACGCCCTTTGCTGGCCCTGTCGGAGAACCCTGCAGGGTTCCCTGACTACCTCTTCTTCGATGTATTCCTAACAGTAACGGACGAATTCAATGCCACGTATCGATAGAGATGGTACGAACAAATATTTCGAGAATAAAGAACGGATTTTCTTTTTCGAAAAATAATTTTCCGCATTTCTACGAAAAGAATTTTTCTATTTTTTTGTATTTTATTATTTTTTGTTATTA
This sequence comes from Netelia virgata, assembly GCA_951802705.1. Lineage (NCBI taxonomy): Eukaryota > Metazoa > Arthropoda > Insecta > Hymenoptera > Ichneumonidae > Netelia > Netelia virgata. Next base: position 25,835,801 of record OX637867.1, on the reverse strand, counting down.
AAAGAAGAATGCTATGGTTAAATTCCGATTATTCGTCAACGGATGCATTTGGTAATTTCGACAATAATCGATCTTTCACTTTGTCCCATCAATTTATAATTTTAATTATCTAAATATAAAAAAAAATAATAATTTCTAGCGATGTAAAAATTTATATTTCCTCCTAGCACTTGTGCCTCTTATAACGCGTCATCGAGACAACCACCTGACCTTTTCCTAACGTGAAACCGAAGGAAAAGAACGAAATCGAGCTTACAAAAAATATACGAGAATTTATGTCTTCGAGAGAGTTCTCGCGTTCGGTCATTCGGTGTTCTCTCGCCGCTCTTCTCCCCGTCGCGAGAGCCAAGTACAACTTCCCGTTGAAATCTTGCGGTGCTCCTAGAAAGGTCTCGCAAAATTAATCCTCCATATACACACACACACATATATTTATATATTTATATTTACGCATATATATATATATATATATATACATGTGTGGTACCGAGGAAAAAATAAAAATGGATAAGAAAAAAGAACGCTATATTCCCGCTATAAGCGAGAGCGGGATTTGCCCCGCTGCAGCTTTTAGTATTTGCTTTTGCCTCTCCAGTCGGCGGTGGTGGTTGGTCGGAGAGGGGAGAACGCGACGGGTTTTGGCTGCGAGACCCAAGCGCGATGCCAGACGAACGAACGAACGCGCCCGCGCTGCTGCTTTATCCTGCGCCTATAGGCATGCAGGATACCACATTATACACACACACACACACACACATACATATATATATATATATATAGCGTTGAAGCTGGACTTCTCTTGGCGCGGTGCTGCACAAGTTTAAAGGTAAACGGGTTTCTCTCCTACTGAGCAACGGGCCTCTTTCTTGCAAACAGGGCCTCTCGGTCCGAGCCAGGCTCTGTCGGCGAACAGAACTCTCGACGTCGTCGTCGTCGTCGCTGCACATCTCGTCACGGTGCTTTTATACCGTGCTGCTATGACTTCCCTTCTCAGTCGTCAGAACACTATATATATATATATATATATAGTGTATATATATATATGTGGGATCGTCAGAATACTATATATATATATATGGGATCCTGACGAGTGAGGAGAGAAGAATATATATACACAGGGTTTCTCAGAAATAATAACAAGAGTTTGGACCTCATAGTTTCAGATTTGGTCGTAATTTCGAAATTCGTTCACGGATAGCTACCGTGTAGAAATACGAAAAGTCTTTTTTTTATAGATACGTTTCCGGCAAAATAGTTTTTAATGCTGTTTAATATTTTCGAGGAAATTTTTGTAAACTCGTACAAAATGGGCAAAACTTTCATATCAGAAAATTATTTTCATTGATTTTGTTTTGTTTTTTTTTGACAAAATCGTCAAATGCTGTTGTGAAATTTGTAAATCGTGTTTGGAATTAATGTTTTTTTTTGCGATTTTGTTTCTTTTTCGAATCGCGTATTATACCATCCGATAGTTTTGGTAGACGACCAATTACCGGGACATCCGCCTTGTCTTATAATGTATAATAATACTGCTATATTGTATGGCTGTCCACGTCGGTACGTGACGAGGACGCCGACGCTCTGCCGGTTGAAAGCAACGGGGCCTGGATTCCGGTCCACTTAATCGCTTCCTCGGATTTTGGGCCGACGCCGTTGGCTTGGCCCTCTCTCTCTCTCTCTCTCTCTCTCTCTTTCTTTCTCTCTCCCTCTTTCTTTTTCCGACAAACGCACACATACGTATGTATAGGTGTGCATCGCGAACAGCCGGGTTTCTTTCTTTCGATTTGCCGGCCAGAGAACACGAAGCGAGTTCGCTCACCAGGATGAAAAATCGGCCGGAGACGAGACGGGAGAACGAGCAAAAAAGAAATAGCCCCGAAGGATGTTTGCTCCTTTCGCGAGACGAAAAGTGTTCGGTCTACCGTTTTTGGACCCCTTGAAAATTATAAAATTTAGCTGAGAGTTAGGATTCTTGTTGGAAGGAAGGTGGAAAAAATGAGATTTACTAGGAACACACTTAAATGTTAATAGAAAAGGCGAACGTGCATCCTTCGTATATTTACGTCTAAGGATTTGTCGAAAATTGAAATTAATTTTTGACTTTTTTTCTTTCTATTAAGGACTACGGGTGGTGATCATCAATGATTTTCATTCTGTATTTTTCCTTCCCTCTTTCTCTCTCTCGCTATTCTCTATTTTATCATGACACTTAACTATCTTCATCATTTTTAATTAATTTTATACCCGTACTGTAATTTATATACTTAATTTATTTTCATTAATGCTACACCTACAAGCTATGTTTTAACGTACCTGCGTTCACAAACCCCGCTTACATGTGAGCTATAAAACCTGCTGATAGGGTAATAAGTTAATATCTAACGACGCTCGGGAATAGTTGAATAAATTAATCACTCGTGCGCTCCACAGGGATAACACAACTAAACAAAAAATCCTTAAACATTATTGACCAAAAGACGAAAAAAAACGCTGTTTTTCTATTTCGCAATTTAATCAAAAATTAGTTTTGCAAAAATAGTCGTAACTTTTTGTCCATGATAGAATAGCAATGGATTTTCGTATCCATTATTTTCATAATCGAGTCATAAAACATTTGTTTTAATGAAAAAATATATAAAACTAAATTCTACGAATATTCGACAATCTCAGAATAATTTGGTTGAAAATGAAAGAAAATCTATGCAGAAATATGAAAAATAGATATTTTTTTCGTCCTGGAAAAATATCCAACCTCCAGTAATACATAGATATAGAAATAAAACTCGAAAGCATAAACGATGAAAAAAAAAAAAAAAAAAAAAAAAGAAATGAAAAAAGAATTAATGTAGCAAAATCGTGGGCATGAATGCGTTCAGGTATCCATCGTTGACGACGGAATACGAGAGGTCAGCGGGGATCGTCGTCTTCGAGACAGCGGCCCCACTTCCGCCCTCGCAGCTACGTCGCGACGAGGTACGCTCGACGCATTCGCAAACAGCTGCACCGCCACCTACGTCGGTCTCGTCCTGTTGGACCAAGCCAAGTAACGAGGATTCGCGAGACTCGACGAACTTTCACGAGACGTTTCGTCGATCAAACGTTACAGCCGGTGAGGCAGCTGCACAGGTCGAAGACGCGGCGACGAGCCACCTTGTACATCAGATAGATAACAACGAGTGGCAACAGCAGCACCAGCAGCAACAGCAGCAGCAAAACGTTAACAATCTCGTCGGTAGAATTTGCATCGAGGATAACGAGAAAGCGTCCAATCGACGTAGACGAAAACGCACGAGCAGCAACAGCAATCTCAGATCCGATCAGCACCAACAACAAAATTTAACCGGACCAATTTCCGTCGCGATGAACGGTACCGGAAGTCATCAGCAGCATCGAGGTGGAATGGGAATTCAAGGACGTTACAGACCAGTCGTCGGGACCGTACCGGGTCCGCCCGGATCGGTCGGTCAACACGTCAGAACGCCACCGACTTCGCATAATCGCGGTGGTTGGCATCCCCAACAGCATCAGAGCCACTCCCATCCGGGTGTTCAAATCAATCAACAACAGTACAAGGAATATCCTTATCGACAGCAAGGCCCAACGCCACGATTTCACAATGGGTACTCGTCGTAAGATACATTTTAGAACGATCGATTTACGCAGGAGTTTTCGAAATTTCAATCCGGCGCTACGATTTTCGGCTTGAAAACATTAAGTGTTTCAATCTCCTACCGCTGACTAGCTTAGTTACCGACGCCACGGTCGAGGGGCGTTGAGGAGCGTCAGCCGGCCCAAGCGCCTCTGGCGGTGGCGTCAGTAATCAAAGTCTAAGAGACGCTACGAGTCTGCGGCGCCTCTCGTGGCGAAGCGGTTGCCTCGACAGTCGTATTATATTTTCGCTAATGGAAAAGCTATTGGCTATGCTCTCAATAAGAATTTAGTACCGGATTTGAAGTTGGAAGATTCCTGTTAAATCGTACCTGTTTAACTTTCGATTAATCGTCGGGAAAAATACTAATTTAAAGGCCTAATCGAGATTTCGGGTATCTCGTACGATCGGAAACTTCCCCGTTTCACCGCTACGAGTGCTACAAAAATGCATTTAACAAACAAAAAAAACACTATAAAGGTCACAGTTCGATAAGAATTTTATTCAAACCACCCGTTCGTTTCGTTAACGATCGTTGTTCTAATATTACGAAACTAGATGAAAAATATCCCCAAGAAACGAACGTTAAAATGTTATTTATTCTTCTCCTTTCACGATTCGATTATTTTTCACGGAAAGTCGAGAAACTTTTCGGCTTTTCTTCTCGACTAGTTATTTTCCATTCTCGTTTTTCCGGTGTGAGAACTCGGGGACGCGGAGCGATCTCCGCGACGCAGGTACCGGAGCAAGGAACCCTTCATAATTCACCTTCTTTTTTCCCTTCTCGTTCTCCCATCGTACTTTTTCCCAAAGAGAATTATTTACGTTCGGCCAGGCGTACCTCGACACGTTTTCGTTTCTTCGTCCGAGATAGGTAACAGAACGAAACTAAACTTGCTCCGTACGGGTTTCTCGTTCCCTTCGCCTGGTAGTCCCTTTGTCACAGTCTTTCGACGCGTACACACACACACACACACACACTTTTGCACAACCATTAAGGTACACATAACACGTGTGTATATATTTAGACAACGTAGCAGGGTGTATGACAAAAGTTGGACTGTCGCGAGACACACAAGAAAACGCGTATATACGATAAGAATTTTACTATGTACGTCTATACGTATAATATATCGTGGATATTGCAGGGACCGTAGTTACGTCTGACTTATGACGTGTTGAACCACTAGACTATCTCCCACGAGCCCCGAGGAAATTGTCGAGTGCGCAACGACGAAGATCTTTAAATAGCGAATGCCGCTTCCTTCTGACGTTTAACGCGAGACGACGACGACGACGACGACGACGACGACGACGTCGACGTCGACGACGATGACGACGAAGACGAAGACGACGACGGTTAATCAGCAATAGTTATAACGATTTCAATGTACGTCGACGATCAAAAAAATACGTTCATTATTTTCCACCATAATTCGTTTTTCATTTTTTTTTCTTTTTGTTTTTTTTTTGCCATTTTTGCAGTCTCGAATAATAAATTCGATAAAAGGAAGTCGTGTAAAGTTAGATCGTTGAAAAAGTCGTTTATTTGTTGTTTTCGTATAACAATTGAAATTTATGTTCGAGTCGAGTCTCGATGTAGATATCGTTGCTCGGGCGAAAGTCGAAAAATGAAAAACAAAAGAAAAATGAAATCGAGCGATACACAAAAAAGAAGATAGGCGAACGAGCACCAGCGTTACATTTCCAGCTGGAGCTTGGAGCCTCGTCGCTTAGTTCACTTGGCTCATGCCCGTGTAACCAACGACGAGGCAGACAGTCTTCTCTCTAATCGACGCTAAACGACGAGCACAGGGTGTTCGCTCATCATCGTTCGCAGCGAATACGTCTCTTTATATATATATATATTATATATATATATATATATGTCGATAGATATAGTTCGAGCTTAACGATTATTCTACCGCGCTTAATCTCACGATTGAAAACTATCGTCACGTTATCATTATTACGAAGGAGTCGTGAGCACGAAAAACAAATTTCCAAGTTGACGAATGAACCAAAAAAAAAAGAAAGCAATGAACCTTTTTTCTTTTATCTTTATCAGAATTTCTCGTTTTTATCGTTAAAATTGCTCGGTTTATATGATTTTGTCGACGTGCTGCGTGAATGGGTCAGTAGGTGAAGAGCGCTCGGTCTAACGCTAGAAAACAAAAGTAACGTCCCGATTTGTACAGGAAAGAATTATCCCATCGCTTTTGAACTACCTTTGTAATAGACATTGTTTAGATACGTACGGTAGTTTTATTTATCGGTTCAATTTACTTTTTTTTTCTTTCGTTTTTCTTTTAAATATCTCGTACGTCTGTATTAATAACTGTGGTAACGTTCTCTGTAATTACACGTAATGATACAGTGCATACACACGCATTTCTCTCTTTATTACCGTTGTACCGAGGCATTACGACGGTATGGACAATATCTTCTCACTTTTTGCCTCGTTCACACGTTGTTCACATTTTAAATGCGTATTATCACTGTTTTATATACGCTCAACTGGTGCCCCGTAATTGTTATAATTTTATACGGCATGCATATAGCACACGTGTGCCAGAAGTACGTAGATATATATATACAGGATGATCCATGTTAATTTATCGATGGAAATAAGTCGACAAAACGAGGTCGTATAAAAAAAAAAATTAAAAAAAAAAGTTTTCCATGAAAGTTTTATGGTCTTGGAGGGAGGCACACGATGGTCGTATTCAGATTTTTTTCCTTCGCGACGTTGAGGTCGCGCGAAGGTTATCGTCGAATTTTCTACATAGGAATCTATAACTTTACCCTCGTCACGATGTAAGTACGATCGAGCCAACTACGACGAAAAAAGTAAATGTTTGTAGTTGGAAAATGATGGAGTTACAGCGGTTTGAATTTTTGAAAATAACTCTCGACGCCAAGGGATGGAGAACGGCGACTTATTTGCATCGATAAATTAAAATGGGTCACCCTGTATATTTAACTTTCTCTCGTCCTCTTTACCTTGTGCATTGGATATATCTATATGTCATTGTTATCGATATAGATGTGTATTGACTATTTCATTTTCACGTATTTTCGATTTCAGTTTTCATCACTACGTCGACTTTTTTTTCTTCTCCTTTCTTACCGGTATTTGCCAAACATTTTTTTTTTTCGTTCATTATTTTATCTCAAAATTATTATTTTTCACGAAGTTCGCGCGCTTTCTTTGATCTCGCGCTTTGCGCAATTTTTATTTCTCTTGAGTTATCGATCGATCATCGTGCAACGCGGTTTTATGAAAATTCATGAAAAATAAGACGGTGGACTTTTAGGAGGAAAGAAAGTTTGTAATTTCGTCGAGAGGACGGAAATTATAAACGAAGGATAAGAGAGACCGTATCTTAAATTCTCTCGTAGTACGTTGAAAAATTCCATAAATTTTGGAACATAGCCGTCGAGAGACGAGAGGTCTAAGAACGAGTCGCGACACTTTGAGGACACTTCGAGGGAGTTCACCTCGAACTGCGAAATTTCGTTGAGCCACACTTGTACCCTACTTATTATTAACATTACAACTTTACGTAAAAATGTTTCATTTTTTATATATATTTTATTTTTTCGAACGCGAAACCACACACACTCGTATATTCTTAATAATTATACACGTTAAAACGGACGCAAGGCTTGTGCTATTATCTCTCTCGTCACGAGATACGCCAAAAGGGCTTCTGCGTTATCGAAAGAAAAAAAATGAAACCGGAGATCGTCGATGGTGTTTCCTCGATTTTTTATCTTTCTTTTCTTTTTTTTAATTCGCTCATCTCCGTTCAAGAATATCACAATCTCCGAGGTATCTCTCGATTTCTCGATGCTAGGTATACAAATTCGAGTCGCGAAAAAACAAAAATAATCTCGTCGAATCGATGAAAAGAAACAACAAAGTCGGTATAATTAATAAAAAAAAAAAAGTTGTCTGAAAATTTGAAAGATCATCGTTGCACTCACAATGATTAATTAACTCGTACGTAAGACTGGTTCGAGGAAAAATAGATGGTAATCCGAAAAAAAATCTTCGATAAATTAATTTACTTAATTTTGTATTTTTTTTTGTTTTTCCTTCGATAAAAAATCAGGGATTGCCCTGGCGTTGGTACGTCGTCCGGTCCAGCTGGTAAGGAGGTGTCTTATCACGGTGCAGTTGGTGGACCGAACGTAGGTTACAAGCCAACACCCCAGCACAGTCCACAATCGAGAGGTCCACCGCCTCACTTTTCGCAGGAACAGGCCGGGCCACCTGCCAATACGCCACCGCTTCACATCAATATTTGCGGTCAAGTGAGTCCAGAGTTCATCGCAAACTACTTTATGCGTAAAAATCAATATATACGTATGTATTTATATTTATTTATATCAATTCACCTTTTTCGAGAGAATATTGATGTTGGATTTTTTTCTTATTATTATCATCGTCAGGAAAATACGATGAGAGGACCATTGCTCAATCTTAGCCCTGGCCTGGGACCAAGCGGCGTCGATATTGAGTATCGTAGAAATTCGCAAGGTAATTCTCAAAGTGCAGTCTCTCGTACGACACGTGTTTTCTTTTTTTCTTTTTGTTTTTTTTTCATGTTACAAAATAGCTTGATAATATAAATTTTTTAACGATAAAAACGTATTTTTAATGTTTCTTTTATTTTTCCAGCAACGAATCAGTTACCTCTGAGTCCAGTGCAGATCCAACCATCGCCACCGTACTACAGCATAGCCAGGCAGCCTAGTCAGGATGACGGTAGGAAGGTAAGTGGTTGTGTCGTTCGGGATTTTCGTTTCGTTTCGGAAAGCCCTATATTTACTTTCTCACCGTCGCAAACGCACACGATCACCTTGCCATGAACGATAGCCTGCCGAGCTTTTCAACGATCGATTACAAAAGATGCCGTTTAAAAATGTTTCGAGAAAGAAGGATTTTTCGTTTCTTCGATATCGGTAATATAAAATATTATCGAGATAGCCAGCCCCGTGTGATCTTGGCTCGAAGATAAGGGGATTTTTGTCTCTGATTTTCTTCGCCTTTCTAATTTTCGTTGCGTGGACTTTTATTTTTTGGTCTTTCAGAGCGAATCACCATCGAGAAAACGGCGTAGAATATCTCGGAACGGTGCAGTGCCTGGTATGGAGGTGCAAGAACCAACGCCACCAGCGCCAACGCCACCTTTGCACACGACACCGGCACCCTGGGAATTGCCATCGGCGCCGCAACGACGATCCCCGCGAAATCACATGTCAACGAGAGGATCGCCACCCATAAGAAATCGTTATCCTCGCTACACAGACTCGTTCGCACTGTCATATCCGTTTATTCCCGGAATGCACAACTCGCATCCAACGATACACAATTCTCATCACAGCCTTCACGGCTCCCACCACAATATTCACAATTCTCATCACGGTCTTCACAATCCTCATCACAACCTTCACAACGCTCATCACAATATCCACAACGCTCAACAGACGCATCCTCATCATCCGGTCGGAACGGGTCATCATCCGACGCAAGGAGCCAACGGACCCGTCGTCGTCGAGGTCGGCCAGGTCGGCGTGTCCGGCTTGGGCGTGACTGTTAGCGGCGAACCTTTGTGGCATCCACAAGCTACGGGCTATAGAATTCCGTGTCAGCTCCACGGGATCTACACACCCACGGGGGCTCATGCTTTCGCTCATTCGTGCCAGGTAACGAATTTCTTTCGAATATTACCGAAATTCGTTATAAAACCCGTGAAAGACCGTAATTTTCCGTTTATCGAGGATTACGAGGATAATTTCAAGCTTCATCGTATTCTATTTCGATTATTTTACAAAATTATAAGATCTCGATTCTCGTCGCCTCGACGATGGAAAAAGACTCGCTCTAGAAAGATAGTTTAATCGACAAATGTAAATTCTCGCAGCGACGAACGTTTTCTTTTTACAAATTTTTCACGTTCTTTGACACTGCCTTTGGTCAATTCTTATAACTCGGCGTACATTGCACGAGGCAACCATGCCCGACAGACACGCCTAGTCTTCCATCGAGGAAGCTCGTACGAGTGCGGCATTTGATTATCGCGTCTCATTAGCATTCGTATGGTATAACCATGGTACACATGGACGTCACCCAAAGGGGAAAGAAGGAGAAGAAGTAGAAGAAGAAGAAGAAGAAGAAGAGGAGGAGGAGGAGAGAGAGGCGCCATGAAGCTTTCTCTCTTCGTTACTCGAAGGTTCATGCACGTGTGAGTGACAGATGCGAACCGACCGCTTCGTGAATATAACGAGGGATAGAGAACGTTTCGTGTACGATCCAAAGCGCCCCTAACTTGCCGCTCTTTGCGTTGCCACATCCCTCGTTTCCCTTTTACACCTGTTTCCCATATCCACGTTACACAAGAGAGCGAGAGAGAGAAAACTCGTCCTCTCGTCGTTCTCGTGGCTCGAGCAATCTTTTCCCGTTGTTACGAGCACGAAGACTCGCTGAGCAACGCACTGTTGGTGCGGACAACACCTGTTCGTCGATCGAGGATCTTGCATGCGAAAAAAAATCTTCGTTTCTTCAAATTGTACTCGATTCAATGTACTTCGATGCTTTTCTTTTGTACCACGATCTTCGTATCCGGCTTTTACAATTCTGCCGTTCCCTCGGTTACGAAAGATTCTCAAAAAAAAAGAAGAAACTCTTGCCAACAGAAAGGAGCACGAAAACCTCGCGTTTTCAGAATAGCGCAAGAAACTACAATAAAATTTTGATTTTTTGTATTTCTTTTCAGGTCGCTCATCATCATCATCACAGTCATTACTCGGCGGCTCATCCGGGTCACAGTCTCGTTGGCGCAGCGCCTCGAGGTTATTCAGCCCCTGCAGGTGGACCGGTCGCTGCTCTGCACGCACATCCGCCACCTCCGCCTGTCCACACGGCTCACTATACCGCTCATCATCCGGTATCGCATCAGGTACGATATGAATTTTGTAAGACCATTGCGAATATTAAAAAAAGCGTTTTGCATTCGGAAACAAAAGAAAGATCGATCTCGTAATTATCTTTCGCACGTTGCAGAGAGAGGTCGAGTTCGAACTCATGGAATCACATCATCATCATCGCGTTGGTAACGGCGGACCGCCGATACCAATGCCGCATTCTTACTCGCCGCCGGCTCTTGCTCAAGTCACGACACCACCGCCAATCTTCATATCCGAGACCCGAAGCAGCCAGCTCGACATGCTACAGTCGAGAACCCGAAGAGCGACGTCGAATGTGCGACGACAGAGAACAAACAGATGGCGCGGCACACCACCGATACCACCGACACCTTATCCCGGACTTTTGTTGCATTTCCTGTAAGTATTACGCGACCCTTCCAAATTTTATCATCAACGTAGAAAGACATTTTTTTAAATTTAATAACGTAACGTTATCCGTTTTCTTTCGTTCAGAGCGATGTTCAGCAATCCGCCATTATCGCCGTACAGTCAGGCCGATCTGTCGTCGCCCGAGTCAGCGGAGACTGAGAATTACGAAGCTCTATTGTCCCTGGCTGAGAGACTTGGTGAGGCCAAACCTCGTGGTTTGACGCGAGCCGAGGTTGAACAACTGCCCTCGTACAAATTCAATGCCGAGACGCATCAGGGCGATCAGACAAACTGCGTCGTTTGCATGTGCGACTTCGAGGCCCTCCAGTCGCTGCGCGTGTTGCCTTGCTCGCACGAATTTCACGCAAAGTGCATAGACAAGTGGCTCAAGGTAAATTTCTCAAACTGTACATAATTATAATTCGTTATACTTATTCTCCCTTGTTTTTTGTATTTCTAAATTCTTATGACAAATGTTCGTTCCATGTTACTTTGCAGTCGAACAGAACGTGTCCGATATGTCGAGGGGATGCGGGGGAATATTTCGGTAACGGAAGTGCAGGCAGTGACTGACGCCAGGTCGTGCAGGTTCACTAGCGCCAGATAACGAGGGCCACACGAGCGCCAATTCGCACTCCAACGCCTGCCGTAACGCTCCTAATATGCGCGACTAACTTGTGCCGTTGATACGTCACACACGTTCTTTTTCTCTCCCTCGAGCTCCCACCTAATGATCGATTTTTCTCGACGATCGATCGTGTGGCGTGTACCTGACACTATCGCGTCAAAGATGGTCCTTGATTCAAAGGGACACACCCGCAGGCATACATACCCACAGACGCACGCGCGCACACACATACACACATACACACGCTCGCGCGAGCCACATACAGACGCACGTGCGCACTTTTACGACCGCACACCTCAGAATCACGAGTAAAATCGAGTGAAATTGTTTCTTTAAAACTCTTCGATGAGAATGAAATCTTGGATTTTAGGACTTTCGTGTTCCTCCAAAATTCAAGCTGTAGTATTGTACATATATATAATGTTTCTATCGTCGTTCAAAAATTTACGTACGAGCGATGCGTCGTCGTCACTTTCCATTAATTTCCTAAGTTTTTACGATATTCTTTTTGCTCTCGTTACTTTTTTCTTTCTTTACGATAATTGCTACATAGTTCAGTTGCGCGACTGTGTGATTGAAGCGTTGATAAATAGTTTTGTTGAGTTAATTTCGGGACAAGCTGGAATCGTTTGTAGACGTTACGTATCGAACGATTTTCGTTTGCAATAAATGCGAGGAGGTGATGGAAAAATGTCAAGGTGCTCTAGGCAGAATAAGGGCATACGTTGCAACTCGCTCTTGATAAAACCGTGATCGATCATTTGAAATTATAGTACGAGATTGTCGAATCGCTTTCGTTTTCTGCGCCAATCTACCTCTCCAAATGCAAATTAAACGAAGTAAACGTACGATATTTTTTTAGTCTTTGTGGTGACCCGGGGATGAAATAAAGTCTTTTTTGAGAAGAGCTTTGGAGAAATGTCTCGAAGGAGAAACATGGAAAGGTCGAATCGTCGAGCGGTGATCTCGCAAATCGTTTCGCGATCTCTTGAAAAGTTACGCTTCGTTGATTTTTTAATTTAGAAAAAAAGCATTCATAGCCCATTTTTACATAGCAATGCTTTTTTTAATCGATATTCGAGGGATCAAATTGACATAAATCCCACATTGTGAATTATATAATGCTGCGATTCATTTGCACAGCCACTTATAATCGTATTTCGTTTCTTTTTTAGTAGCGTGAGTGATGTTTTTTGTGATTCCCGAAAAAAACGAAACAAACGCCTAACGTCGATGAGAAATTGTTAGAGAAATCTGCTTTTTAAGACTAAACTCTCATTCTCAATACGTTTTGTACGAAGACACGAGAATTAATGCAATACTTGATTAGTTGCGCGTTGATATTCTGCGAGATGGAATGAGCGACGAAAAAGTAAATCGAAAAGAAGAAAAAGAGTAACACGCTGTGTTAGATCGCATGTGGGAGTTGTCGTGAATTCGCTAGGTGGAAGAAAACCTTTGGTGTATAGCAATAAATCCGCCGGAAGTCGAATCTGTTCTTCGTTGAACTTTCGGTATCGGATGTGTGTCGTTTTGTTAAACTATAACTCTCTGTTTTTTTATCACGTCACAATCATTTTTCTTTTTCGCGAAACTCGTTTGATCCACGGTCGTGTCCAGTTGGCATAAAAAAAACACAAGTTTTTCTCACAAAATTCGGACTAAGCTTTGGCGGACTTCTTGCCACGTCCTAACAATTCGCTATGTAACAAAAATGTGTTCTCGGCGAAATTTATAGTTGTTTAGCAATATCTTTTTTTTGCGAGGGGGTATTTGCGTGTAATTAAATACTTGCCAGAGTATCTTCGAGCACGTCCGCCTCTCGTCTCTGTGACTTGAAGCAATCGTAGTTCTTTCTATCGAATGGTGCTTTGTTCTCTCATTCTATAACTCAAAAACCGGAATTCGATAGGCTTTTTCTTTATGTGTTCCCGTGCAAATAATTATTCGGACGATTGAGGAAAAAAAGAAGAATGACAAAATGAAAAAGATTCGATGGTCAACGTCCGTTTGCAATGTGATTGGTTACCTAGACGAGTGAGGGATCGTTGCCGGAATAAACTCTGGTTTCCCCGGGAGAGAAACATGAGAAAAAAAAACGTAAGAAGTAGAAAATATATATATACTAATAGTAAGTTTGTAAATGTCACGATTCGAAAAGATATTTTTACTGCGAAACAGCGTCCCTCTGATAAGAAAAAAACGCGACTGTTATACATATATTTTATCTTCGACGATTATATAGACATATATATGTCTATATGTCTTGTAAATTGATCTTCATTGCCATCGCCGTTTGCTCTCGTTATAACTGTAATTAACTATGATTGATTATCGATGTCATTAATATTATGAATTACTACCGCTACTATTGCTACATTACACTTAAAGCTGCTGCTGCTACTACTACTATACTACTACTACTACTACTACTATTACAGATACTACAAAAACTCTACTATTACTACTAATTACTACATACTATTCCTACGAATATTTAACTATCATCGACACGGATGTATGTTGCGCAATTCGTAGTCCTTGGATGGATATGGATATATATATTTTCTCTTCCTTTTTATAATTTCGAACACAAGTGTGAAGCTATTGTCCCCTTTTTCGCCCCCCCTCCGTCTATTAGTTATCGTTGTTATTATTAATTATTATCGTAGCGACATTACGAATTGGAATGGCCACAGCTATTATTGTGTTTTATTACGTTTATCGACTATTGTCATCGATAATAGCAGTATATCGAATTTAGAAAAATTAATTATCGATTATTTTGAAAACTTAGCGAAACGAACAATCGAATATTTACCGTGCGAGCCCCAGTAGCCCGTTTGTTTAAATCCAATTGTATTTGCATTAGGCGCCACAGACTCATCTCACATTTTTCACCCATGTCCTTCAGCCACAATGTAACCGATTTGTACAGACGCGACCATAACGATGCCAAACATTACATGTTATTATTAATATCGCTATTAATTATCATTAATTGCTATTATTATTAAAAAAGAAACAAAAAAGAACAAATTACACACTTTTTTTTATCTTAATTTTAATGGGTATTTCCTCGTTCTAATTCACTTTTGTGTTTATATATTATCGCGTAATCCTTTTTTATTTTTAGTTAGTACGTATTGTATTTGTGATCGGAAAATCGTCTTGGATGTCTCGGAAGAATTATCGAGACCGGTTCACCCTGAGAATCTTGAAATTCGCGTTTTCGCGAACGCAGTTTTTTCATTTTATGTACGCGAAGCGAAATCCGGCCGAATATTTGGGAGGAAGAGGCTGAGCACAAAATGTTAAAATATTCGCCTCTATGGGTATAGCTCGTCATTCGTTCCCCTGTGCGAAAAAGGGTCGCAAGCTCTCTTTTCTTCCCAGACCCAAGCAATTCAAGTACAGAGGGTGGACTGAAAAAAAATGCACGCCAAGGATAAAGAGCTTCGCATGGAAGAGGGAGACGGATTTTCGACGTGAACGGGAATATCATTTAGTCGGTCTTTAAAAGGGAGGAGAGATACTGTCGAACGAAAGATGGAACTTTCCCTTTAACTCTGCTGTATTTTTTTGCAAACCTATGACAAAACAAATATTATTTTGTAATTTAGATTTTCGAAATCGTGCAAAAACTCTCGTCGTGATAATTTATTTCTCTTTGCATTTTCCAAAAATGGCAATATAAAATATTCCCCTCGGTGAAATTCGACTCTTTTCGTCTCAGATTAGTTAGAAAAATTGTGTCTCTTTATTATAGATTATTTGGGATAAAGTAGTTTCAGGAAATATTAATTGTTGAATAATGTTGATTAAAGTGTGTCGATGTACGCGAGGGATTGCTTCGAGGCCCGAGACGATCCCCTTTAAACGCGACTCTTACTCGAGAACTAGTCGACCTCACACGAGAATTTCCCTTTGATACAGCCCCTTTAAAACGGCCCCCGAGGCCGCCGGGATTCACGGCCCTCGTTGGGGTTGTACGTATAGTCGGCGGTGTCTAGATGCACGAGAGAGTCGACGGGGGTTGGACCGAACCGAAATCAATTCCCCCGACATCAAGCCCCTCCCGCTCCACGCAGAATTAACACAAGGGCCCGGGGGCTGCGTTTTCGAGGGACACGGATTTTCTCCCATAATATTCACATTTTTTCTTCACTTCATTGCAACGTGTAATGCACCGAAGCGAGAAATGTTGCCCTTAAGATTTATAGATATATTTTCGTTCCTCTCGGTTCAAGGATCTCGCATGATTTTATCCTTGCTTCAATCTCTCACACCCTTTCTACAGGTCTGATATCCTGGACATTGATTTTGGTTTAGACCGAATATTTCGTTAGACATATATTTGTATGTTTTTAAATTTCTTTCTAACTTTTCGGTTTTTTTTTTAAGTTTCAGCACGCAAATCATTTTTGTACTTGATACCGTTCGCATACACGAATTTAACAGTCATTCGTATGAACGAAACAACCGAGTTGTCGTTCTTTGCGTTTGATAAAGGAAAAAACAGCAACGCTTTTGTATTATTCGAACACGTCACTGTATGTATGATATCTCTATATTGTGGTCAGCGATAATTCAGAGAGTGTAGTTTATATATATATACACACACCCACATACACGTATATATATATATATAATTGTGTATATCAAAATACAATGTACAAAAAAGCAATATCTTTTAGATCGTACGAATATGTATTATGTATATATACACACCCAAGTCACACACATACAGATGTAATCTCACGTAAAGTAGATGGAGGTTAACTATTTCCGACTTAACTGCATCTTAATCATATACTTAAATAGAAACTATATTTGTCACATTTTGACTGGAAATTTTTTGCGTGGCATGTACCGACGCGCCCCCGTGGAATGTTTGGAATACAGTGTCGCCGTAAGTGGTTTGTCATATAAGCCTAAGCAACAACAAACAAAAATATATCACACGAAACGGAAATGAGAGATAGTTGTCAATGTTCGACGGTGCTTGAACGGAAATCTAATGAAAGTTCGTCGAAAAAAAAAACAAGAGGAAAATGTGTCTTACACGAGAGGAAGAAGAAACAATAATAAACAAAACAAAACATTTAAATAAAACTCGATTTTGGCACATTCAACGACAACGGTAACTATACATATTTATCGAGAGGAGCAAAGTTAATTGAAATTTCAGAGGTTAATACGCTATATATGGTCTAAAAACGCATGCGGTATTATACACAAACACACATAGACAGACACACACATTAACTATATATATATATATATACAGAATAATTTCTACGAAACTCTCGGTAACTGCAAGCCCTGCTTTCGTATCCTCTCGTCGAAATAATGTAAATCCCCAGTCTCGCCTATATGAACGAACGTAGTCTCGTTTAAGAGAAATACGAGAAGAGAAAGACAACACACGAACAATGCAGTTCATCATGTATACTGAAATAGAGAGCGTGTAATGTATGTGATTTGTTTTAAAAGAAAGAAAAACGAACAAACAGATTTTCTACTAAAGCCTCTAACACCGTCCTAAAAACAGTAGTTGTGTAAGTTTTACCCGCAACTACGCTAACGGGTTTAAAAGAATAAACAAAAAAAAACAAGTATAAAGCGATCCAACGACATTTCTCCGTAGGAAATTGAGTGTATTAAAGGAAAAAGATGAAAATAGTGTTGACGAATGCTCGATATATTGTTCGACATAAAATTTATTTCTCTCTTCCTATATACGCTCATATGCCGTTATATGTATAATGCTATATATATATTACGTATAATATAAATATTTCTTTTAATACATATGAAACAACTATTATCTTTCTTTTTATATTTGCTTGTATTTTGTTTACACAAGTGCAATAATTCCGTGTATATTGTCACGTGTTTTTGTTTTTTGTTTATTTTTTTTCACAGTGACAATTGATCACTTAGAAATTTCTTCATTACTTTCGCTAGGATAGTCCACGGAACTTAAATAAAAGGTATACGTCATAAAAATAAGGTACGTATATAAATAAAAATGATAACAAAATTAAAGTTTCGTTTAGATCTAAAATAAAATACTTGAAACGTCGGTCACGATGAAACAAAACATATTTTGTATATAAGTGTCTTGGTCTCTACAGGTTACGCGTCAAGGTGGTCTTAAGGGGGTTCGACTTATTCGAAAGTCCGTACCTGACCTTCTTTATTTCGAATTAAGATTTCTCCAAAACTATTCAAAATTTTTAGTTTATTTTGTTCAGAATGACTTTATTGACAATTCTATCTTTTCTCAGCAACCATACGTTTGATGTTTCCCATTTTTTGTGTGTGCGTGTATTAAAGTGTCATAAAAATTGTGTCGAGCCGTTTTTTCGAAAAAAAAAACGTTTCAAACCGGAGAAAAATATATTTGAAGGTAAAAAAAAGTGGTCAAAATGTTTTTAAATTTCAAAACGTCAATAAATACTGAAAGGAGATATCGAAAAAATGGCTCGACACAATTTTTATAACACTTTAACATACGCACATCAAAAAAATGGTAAAAATAAAATATATATAGAATTATCAATAAAGTCCTAAACAAAATAAAAGAAAAATCGTCGAAAAATGCTGAATAGTTTTGGAGAAATCCCCGTTCAGGTACAAAGAACGATCATACATAGCACCTTACATGACCTCTGGGGCTTGAATGACATTTTTAATGACAAAATCGTGATTGTTTTACAGTCGATCACGAGAATACTCTGTTTTTTCCATTCACTTTCCCTTCTGCTGGAGCATCTGCTGGTTACTAATACTCAGCCTGGCAATTTCCTCGCCCAATGTATCGATATTGTCCTGAAAGAGAATATTCGGTTAAATCTCCGATTTGTTCAAACCCTTGTTTAAAAAATAATGTATTACCTTCAGAGTTATATTTTTCAACAAAGCGTCCTCTAGAACCGCCTGTAATTTTTGGTTTATCTCCAGCGATAGCTCCAGTGTCATGTTGTCATCGGATACACGATGATTGTAAACGGATGCCATTATTCCGCCGTGTCTTGCCAGTTCCGCCTGGATAATACAAAATAATAGATGATCGGATATGTTTCCCCTAATCTCCTAATGAGTATGAAATATAAATACAAGTAGTTTATCGTCACAAAGTATCTTACCGGATTCCTTTTACTCTTTATATGCTAGCGTGAAATACGAACCATTCGTCTCATTAACCACATAAATACGCGTTGAGATAAAACAATCGTGTAAATGTAAACGTTATTTCGAGCATACCTTATGACGATCCCTCTCGTTACTCCCCATGGCGTCGAAATTCTCATGCAGAATATAATTTTGTATTATCTTTGTTTTTTTTTGCAATTCTGCGACGAGAGTACGCGAATGTTCCTCAAGGAAATCGAGCTTCTCGGCTCTTCGAACGTTGATTTTTTGCATTTTCAAAATGCGATCGATCAACGATTGCCTATCGAGATCGATCGATTGACGAGGCAGCTCGCCATTTCCACCGTTTTCGGACGATGCACCGTTTAAAATTTCTCCTACGGCAAACGAAAATGAAATTACCGATAATCGTGTCAACAAATTTGTAAGAATGTCATTTTCATTTCTAAAACGATAGATAGCGAACCTGCGTTTAGGGAAGTACTCGAGCCTGTTCGCGACGTTGGATCAAGAGAATTGCTCGGTGATGCGCTCTCGTAAGCCTCTAACTTCTTCCGACACTGCTGCAACTCGCGCGACATCTCCTTGACAGAAATTTGCTGTTTACGCCGAAGTACGAAAATTTCACCCTGACTGTCCTCCAGCTTCTGCATGAGATTTTGTGCTAGCTGAGTCTGCTCCGCCAAATGTTTTGCGAGAATCTCACACTCCTCACTTCTCTTTTTCTTCTCTTGAGACAAATTTTCCTCTAACGTCTTCACTTTTGTTTTCAGTTCGACTATACCATTGCGCAACGGGCCCTGCTCATTTTCCAACTGTGCCGCTCTAGCCTCGATGGACGTGAACTCCGACTGCAATCTCACATTTTTGTCCGTCAATTTTTGTGTAAAATCCAACATGTGAGCCTCGCGCTGGCGACAACAGTCCATGTCGGCCTGGAGATCCTGATTCACCTGACGGAGACGCTCGACTTCTGCCTCATTCGATACCAGACATTGTTCTTTGCTGCATGAAAAAACAAAATTCAATCTTCGTTTAAACGTCACCTTACAATTTTACACATTCGATGTACTGACTGAATCAATTGAAGCTTGAGGGTTTCTAGGTGCGAAACCTTAGCGTTAAGATCAACGATTTCCTTCTGTCGTTGATCAGCTATGATTTTTAGTTCGCTCATTCTGCTCTCGTAAATCAAACGATTTTTTTCCAAATCTTGAATTTTCAAACTGAGTGTATTGTTTTCCTCGATCAGCGCGTGTTGCCGATTTTTCAAGAGTTCCACCTCTTTTTGCAATTGCAGTCTCAGCATCTCCTTGTCCTCGGTTACGTGCCGTTCCAATATCAGACGAGCTTGCTGTTCCTTCAGCTGTTGATCCAGTGTAACGGCTTTGTTATCCTCCGATTGGTGAAATTTTCTTATCATCTCCTGTGACTCGCGACGTATTTGCTCGCACTCCTCTTTCATGTCGTTAATTCTTGCCTACAAATGTCAACCTTTAAATATCGCGATCAAAATTAAAGGGTCGAAAAATAGTTCAATTTTAATTACCGTTGTCTTGTCTAATTTCATTTGCGTCTCCTTCTGACCTTCCATCTCTGCCTTTAGCTTCGTCTGGCTCCATTTGAGCTTAACATCACGAACGTTGACGTCTTCTTTCAGTCTTTCGACTTCTTTTTGCGAATCCGTCAATTCACGACATTTTGCATCAAGAATATTGCAAATTCTCGTTCTCTCGCTTTGTGCCTGGCGTAACTTCGCCTGCAACGACTCGTGATCTTTGGCGATTTCCTTGTACCTTCGTTCCGTATAATCACGGGCTCTGTACCAAAAGAATAAACAAGTTAGTAAAATTCTCTCCAATTATAATGACTATGATTATAATTCATGTCGTTATAATTATGATGAATATAATCGATCCAATCGTCGTTATTATGATCATGATTATTATAATTATGGCTAATTATAAACATCTTTTTTATAATTAGGTTCATATAATTTGAAAACAATCTGAAGATTGTTACCTTTGCGTGTCTATCAGTTGTTTTTCGCTAACCGCGTATTTCATCACCATGCTTTCTCGTTCCTTGTTTGCCGCTGCATACTCTCGACCGAGTTCCTCCCGACGAGAATTAGCTACACACAATTCAGAAGTCAAACGCTCCACAGTCTTCTCCAATGCTTCGAGCTGAGTAGTAAGCAATTCACCACTATTCTGGGCCTCGAGCATACGGTTCCTTGCATCAAGACTGTTAACCTTCTCTACGAGCTTCTCTTTTTCATCTCTTGCTTTGGCATAATCTCTCACGAGTGTAAGATAGACAGGATTTCTCAGCAAATCATTACATGAATTCGTCGAAACATCCCTGGGTTCGGTCGAATCCCCCTGTTCACATTCAACTCTGGAAATTTCTTCAGCTATCTCGTCCGATTTTGTCGATACCGGTTCATCAATTTTCAGGCCACTATCCGAATTTTGAGAAAGTTCACACCTCAATGGAGAAGTATCTTGTATTAATGAGATAGAGTTATTAATATTCGACGATGCATCCGAATTCATGGAGAATCCGTTGGACATGCCTGACTCTGGAATTGCGATGATTTCGGTATTTTTCAAGTCTGGAGGGTTCTCCACTCCATTGGGTGAAATTATGTAATCCCGAGCCAAATCGTTCATCTCACTGGTCTGTAAGGTCATTTCCGGGTCCGAGGTTCTCATCACCTCGGACATTGAGGAAGCGAGGCTGTTGGGAATTTCTTCGGAATTCTTTTTATCGATCGTATAAGCCGCACCTTCTGTCATTTTGATCATTGAATTATAACGATTCGCGAGATTCTGTGGCAGAAGTGTCTTTTCCATGATATTGGTAGATTTTTCGGTGATGAAGTTAAGGAAATTACGGCTCTTGTTCAAGAATTGAGTGTTCGTTTGCATCAGATTTAATGAGTTTGTTGGCAGTGAAATTTTCACGAGACGGCTGTCATCGCTCAGCATCGGCGGTCTTACTGTGCAATTTATCCGAGGTTTTGGTTTCTGAAATACCGTTGATCCCTCGGTTTCGCTTCTATCACGGCTATAGACAGGCTGTGATTCACAAGAATCCTCTATACTGGGCTCTTCTAATGTTGAATCGATTTTGTTCCATGTACTTTTATCTGTATTCGAACACTCGAGACTTTCATGAAAGACTGGTTGGAACAACGCAGAATCGGCAGAATTTTGGATATTTGGTGATTTCTCTTTCTCCATAGCTTTAAGAGGTTCCTCCTGAGCAATATTTTCCCTGAGCTCTACTGCGTTTTCTCCACACGAGTTCATGCATTTCTCGTCGTGTTTCCGTACAATCTCGGTATTTAGATGATTTGAAATTCGACCAACCTCTTTGGCAGAATCGAGGGAAATGTTTTCGTAATTGGAAGATACAATTTTTGGAAGATCTCGCCCATTTGGCAAATGCTTTCTGTTGAGAGACTGAGAGGTTGAATTCTCCTGTTTGTACAGAGGATTATCGATTTCATCTATACATGTTCCATCAATATCATGAAGCAAGGTACATTCAGAATTATGACCATGCTGGGTGAAAGAGGCCAGATTTCTTATGCAAACTTGATTCTCAGAATTTTCGGGGACGTGTCCATGATCCTCCATTTCATCGATCGATTCAAGTTGTCCTCATCTTAAAGAAAAAAAGCAGCAATTAGAACATCAAAGCTTTAGATTTTCTCTGTATAACAAGATTTCCCATTACTAAAATAAAGTATGACAAATTTTAATTAAAGTAAAAAAAAAAAAAAAAATTAAGATAAAGAAAATTTTTGAGGGAACAAGTATGAAACTTATAATTTACACCTATCAAGATACCATATTTCATAACATCATATCGTATTCCTAAATTCGTGTCCACCGCTTCTGATAGATCGCACTTTAGGGAACACATTGATAAATATACTTCAGCTATTATAAAATCTAACGTTGTCAGACATATCAAAAGCCAATATAAGAAAAACAAGAGTTGTTCCTCTGGTGTCAAATTTACACACGAGTAATGAACCGATTCTTAAAATATCAGAAATATAAATTATACAAGGGACCATAGCACTAGTAATGTAGTTCATTATAAAATAGCCATATTAACACGTTAATTAAGCACCAAGGCTAATTTGTTCATCTTTCTGTTTAGGCCGCGATGTATAGGGGTATATATAAAGGTAGTCACCGGTGACCGACACGGCACTTAACGTGTTAATTAATGTTTTTCAGCATTAGGATACATCTATAGTCGATAAACATATATGTATGTAAGGAAACGTGTATGTAGACGCCTGCCTAAAAGCATAATCCTTAGGTAGTTCAATAACAAAAGTAGTAATTGATCAAAATGATGGTATAAATTATAGCAATCTTTAAAATGAGCTAGCACAATAATGAACACCTGGATGAAGGTATTATCAAGTACTTACGTCGAGGGCAACTTAGAATTTGTAATAGTGGAACTTTTGTGTACTATCCTCAAGATGACAGACCATCGATTCTGTTCACAGAAGCCTTCGTGACAACCAGAATACAAGTTGGGGCTCATCTTCATCCATTTCGGACTCTTCATAGACCCATAGAATTCAATCAAGGTGGCGTCTTAACCATTGCATCAATGCCTTATGTCTCGTAAATCTCTTAATTTATTAACCGCAAGCAACAATATACACGAATAGAGATTAACCTGTACAAAATATGTCAAAGATAAATCGTCAATCGTCATCATCTGCGACCAGCTGATATGCCTGAGGGGCGAAGATATAAAATCAACAGAGGGTCCGAGTTATGTAGAAGTTGTGTCTAGGAGGTATTGTAATATAAATAAAGGCATGTTCATATGTCCCAGGTATGGTCTCCTATCACCCGTACGGATTCATTACTACGAAAGTCAAGTCACCGAACTCAGTCGGTAATATGAATTAAGAAATACAGCACTCTCGGTATCAAGGCGAACCGAGAGCCAGTGATGCTCTCGGCTCTGTAAATATTGTCGTAGCTGTAGCTAGACGCTATCTCGAAAGTCAACATTCGAAATTTCAAATCCCAGTAATTTTACTACTTTGCTATACTTTGATCACGCCTCGAGAATAATTATTAATTATTACTATTCATTACTATTCAGAGCTGATTTATACCCGTTCCATTTAGTTTTTCCCTAGACCATAAATCAAGTATGGACCAAGATTGGCTTCCAATACAAAATAATGTTCCCCTAGACCCTAGACGATTCCATTCTATAGAAAATCCGTCTGCCGGTCGTAAAATTGACCCGCAGTACTACATTGCGTTCTATGTTAATTAAATATCAGTAGTATCGAGTTGCGCTCACGTGTGACAGATAGGGGTTTTTTTCAAATTTGATTCCACACGCAGTAAGTAAATGTGCGGGTCATGAGCGAGAAATGTAAGTATTATAATAATAATGCGTCGTAAATGTGACTGGCGATTGAGAAATAAATTATTGATATTTAATTGGTTCGTATATCAATCGGCGTAAAAGATCATCCGGAATGTTCACGGTGGTGATTATAGAATATCCTGGAAACAATGTTGCCCCCCTTCCCACCGCGGGGAATTCCAGAAAGTGCTAGATACAAAAACTAACCTGATCTTAGTCAGCTGGAGTTATTCAAGTGTCATCGTATTCATTATTGCATCGGGAGGAAAACAAAATATTTTACTGCTGTAAACTCCGTTGATTCGAGTCGTACGCAATGTCCACATGTCATTCCTCCAAATCATGAATGGTGATCTGCCAAATTGAAAATTTATATCTTTACAATAACGATAATATGATTTATATACCGATGAGACATTGTTATTAGTGGGTCAGCTCGTATGTTGAGAGAGAGCTAGAGAGAGAGAAAGAAAACGAAAGAAGGAAAGAAAGAAAGAAAGAAAGAAAGAATAACAGTAAATCTCTTAAAATTTTCTCGTGAGGCAAAATGTTGTAAGATTTTGAGAAAGTTCGCCTGCAAACCGCCCCCATATGAATCACGACTAGGCTATTTATATACATTTTGGTTGCTGGCTCCATATATAACGAATAAGTTTGAATCATCAGAGAATGTTATTTTCTAGAATGATCGAAGATGTATAGATTTCCAAAACACGTAGAGAGAACATTAAATAACCAACGTCTCCATGTAATGTCATCCTAGAAACTATGAAAAAGTCTAAAATATCATGGTCAGTTGAATTCTCATAAAACACCTTATTCATCGAAAATCAAATATTGAGGTTGAAAGGTTTTCATCACTGCTCATTGAATTTCTACAAATTTTTTGAATTAACGAATATTTGTTGTACAGGCAAGTCCATCGAAAAAACGCCGTTTGGGGACTGAAATTGATGTAGGAAAGATTTGCATAATAGCCAAGGAAGAAAAAAATATGTTCTGTTGGGGCAGCACTGTACATGGAGAATTGGGCCTGGGTGGTATCGAGGATGAAACCATTCTCATTCCAAGAGAGGTCAATTTTCAAAAGGCTGCACAAATCAATCATAGTAAGATAATTTTTTTGATGAAACATTTGTCGCAGTATGTTAAAAATATGTACACATAAAATAATAACAAACTTAACCCCCGTCTGTACACTTAAATTTTGGGACACCGTCTGTACACTGAGTCGTAAAAGTCCTGCTAATGTTTTTTCTAAGAAAAAAACGTCAAAAAATTCTGAAAAATTCTGAATTACTTATACAACATTTCTACCCACGATCCAATCATTTATATACCCATTTATTGTAAATACAAATTTTCCCTCCCTTTCCAAAATCCAGAGATATTCGATTTGAAAATTTGGCTTGTGCCTTCAAAGATCCAGTGTACAGACGGAGGGTTAATGCACACCGAAAATAGTTACATAATTATGTTGTTTTATCATAGTTATATATATTGGTATTGTTATTTAGTTTTCGATATTATTTATACTATTTATTTAAATTAATTACAGATAATATAAAGTTATAGAAAAAGTATATGTACAAAAAAAATGTAATAATTACGAAGCAAAATTGATTTTTTCCAGTTGCATGCGGAGAAAATTATACAGTTATAGTTACCAGAGATGGCCAGGTATATTCATGTGGAAATAACGACTATGGCCAACTGGGCCATGACAAGCCCAGAAAAAGGTTGCGTACGTATACACCTGCAAAACAAATAGACCGAGAGGACCGTCAATTTGTTGCCACCCACTATGAAGAGAGAAGATTTTCTATTTTCTAGAGTTGATTCCTGGTCTGGATGCGTTTGTATTCAAGAAAGCTTCGTGTGGTTCGAGTCACACAATGGCTGTAAACGAGTGGGGCCAATTATTCAGTTGGGGTTCTAATTCCGAGGGTCAATTAGGTAGTACGAATATGGAAGCTTCCTTTAAAATATTAGAAATAGAATAATACAATCGTAATCTCGATTATCAAAATATCTTTATATTTCTAGGTTTAAATACTGTAAATTTGGCTGAGTCTGCGCCACGAATGGTAAAAACTCTGGGTGCGAGCGTGGTAATTCAGATAGCTTGTGGCCTTAGACATGTAGTCGCACTCACGAACAATGGTGAGCTATATACCTGGGGATCCAACAGCGAGGGACAATTGGGACTCGGTCAGGACGTTGCATCGTCGTTAAAACCGAAACTTGTCAAGAGTTTGGTCGCTGTGCCAATTGCATTTATCGCCTGTGGTGGACATCACACTATAGTCGTATCGAAATCGGGTAAATTGAAAAATTCGTGCACTTGAATTTTTTTCAGCAATGAACTTTCCATTGCACCAAAACCTATTTTTCGCAAAACGAAAATAGGTGCTGTGTACGGATGGGGGAGAAACACCTTCGGTCAATTGGGCCTCAACAACACCCAGAACATACGATTACCTTGTCAACTCAGAACTCTTAGAAACATCAAAGTTCGATACGTCTCGTGTGGCGAAGATTTTTCGGCATTTCTCACAATGGTGAGCTTCGAGACTCTTATTCCCTATTTTAATAAACGTATCATTGAATTAAGAACATTATCGCAGGATGGTGGAGTTTTTACTTGCGGAGCGGGAATGTACGGACAGTTGGGACATGGAAGTAGCAGCAACGAGATATTGCCTCGTCAAGTTATGGACCTCATGGGGAGCACCGTTACTCAAGTAAGACTGCACGAAGAAATAGTCTCCAGTTTTATTTTGCCGATTCGTCAATTAAATATCGATTTACTCAGATATCGTGTGGGAAGAGACACATGCTTGCTTTGATATCATCGCAAGGCAGGGTTTATGCCTGGGGTCTAGGAGGTGCCGGTCAACTCGGAGCGCGGGCCGTTCGAAGCGTGACGACGCCCCAGGTGGTTCTGGGACCCTGGGTCTCACCCAGTGGTTCAGCGATTGTCAACGTGGACAATCCGATAAGCGAGTATAGCGTCGATTGCGTAGTGCGGCATATATTTTCGGGCGGCGATCACTGTTTCGCTACTGTGACTCAAAGAAAGGTAAGTTATGTAACATTTTGAAACGTTTAAATTTGATTATCGAACCATTCGATCGCTCAATCGTGTATCTTCATTAATATCATATATCTATCTATTCAGGACAATATTTCGGCGGACGATTGCAGGTTGTTCGATCCTACGTCGCAGATTCTCACAGTGGAAAAAAATCGAATCTCCGGTTGTCTAGGGATCGCATCCTGTGCACCCGTCGATCATGACCTGATGACGTAAGTTATAAGAAAAAGTCTACGGATATTAATTTCAGTTTCGAGTATATGTCGTTGATGGTATTAATTAAATACAAATTCACCCGAAAATCATTACAGATATCTTGAAACGGTGTTTAAAAGTCAAGCCTGCATGAACGCTTCCTTCTTAGCCGGAAAGGACGTACACTATGGGTGTTCGAGCAAACACCATGGCGTCGATATAGAACAAGCCTTCGAAATTTATGGAATGATTTCGGAGCTCAATAATATGACTATCAAAGAATTGGTGAGGGTGGTTTAAGCGTCATAGAAAATTTCATTGCTAGAAATATTTCTTATCTTCGTTGCAGATTCATACGAGCATAACAGAAGGAATTATACCCTCGCTTGTTGCTTCACCACCGGATGTTGAATCTCTTAGGGTTTATTTAACACTGCCGGTCTATCACGGATTCACCAACCCTGAAAATCACAAAACTCTTCACACCCCATTCGCCTACGCAGTTTTGCAACTCAAACCCGAGGCTCGAAGAGTCGTTGGCCTGTGGTGGTGCAAAGCACCAGTGCAAATTCTCGAACGCGTTATACATGTCTACAAGGCCGCGGTACTTCACTTCATCAAAGTGGAGAAAAGCAACGAAAGTCAGGCAAGTTTCGATAGATACGAAAATTAAATCGATCAGGATTATTCGAGTATCTTTCACTTACTTTTTAAACTTCCATTATCTAGGTTGTAATAAGAAACGTCGGACTTCAAAATGCTCTGGATCTGCTTTGTTACATAAACAAACTAAATCAAACTGCTGCG
This sequence comes from Netelia virgata, assembly GCA_951802705.1. Classification (NCBI taxonomy): domain Eukaryota; kingdom Metazoa; phylum Arthropoda; class Insecta; order Hymenoptera; family Ichneumonidae; genus Netelia; species Netelia virgata. Next base: position 25,807,469 of record OX637867.1, on the reverse strand, counting down.
GAAGGCCTACGTGTACCTTATGGTACTTTTCATTTGCCAGAATTGACCGAACTTATCGACGTCAAGACGGATTATTTCAAGTGGCAACGAGACAAAGATTCCAGTCCGGTGGGTCTCCATTGATAATTTCGATACATATCTTAATCATGGCCTTGCAACGACCTATTTCATATTTTTAGCAGCAAAAAATGTACTTTTGCCATTATCCATTCCTGTTCGATGCTCAGGCCAAGACAATGATGCTGGAAGCTGATCAAGCCATACAGGTGTGTAAAATAAATATTGCACTAAATTTTTCCGGTGGTAAAATTATACTTTTTATAAAGAGCAATTGATTGGATGATATTCTTTATGTTTGCAGATGCAGATGGCAATGAACGAAGCGGCAACGCGAGCCCTTACTCACATGATATTTGCTCCTTTTCCCGCAGGCAACGTAGATGCTCGCCACGGTCAGTTTATCATTTTGAACGTATCGCGAGAAAATTTGGTAGGTGACACAATGGCGCAATTGTCGATGTATGAATCGAGCGATTTGAAAAAGCCCCTGAGAGTACGTTCAATTCTTTCTTTTTTTGCACGACTAACGCCTTAAGAATTTTCCGAATGAATATTGATTGCTTTGCAGGTAAAATTTCACAATGAAGAGGCAGAGGATGCAGGCGGCGTAAAAAAAGAATTTTTCATGCTTTTACTCAAAGAAATTCTTGACCCTAAATACGGAATGTTCAAGCAATATGAGGAGACTCGCGTAATATGGTTCAGCAAGGAGTCTCTCGAAGAAAAAGTCATTTACTTCTTGATCGGTCTCCTGTGTGGCTTGGCTATCTACAATTTTATAATAATCGATTTACCTTTTCCTCTGGCGCTGTATAAAAAATTGCTAAACGAGCCTGTCGGCCTATCGGATATCAAGGATATATCGCCGAGTGTGGCGAGGTACGAGTATCCTTTCGAGCAGTTATTTGAAGAATTGGGATAGAATTATTTATTTGTTTACGAGCGCAACAGAAAGAAAAGGAACTTATCGAAAACATATCATATCATATTTTAGGAGTTTGCAGAGCATTTTGGATTATGACAAGCCAGATTTGGAGGAAGTTTTTTCCCTGAACTTTGAAGTATCGACAGAAGTTTTTGGCGAGCAGATCGTGCACGAGTTGATACCGGGAGGAAGTAAAACGCCCGTTACTCAATACAACAAGTAAGAAGTCCGATAGCTCAACGTATTCGACCTTAACGAGAACTTCTTAAACATAAAGTGTTTGTTTCTTTATTTTTTAGAATAGAATTCGTCGATCTGTACGTTGACTATATGTTAAATAAATCCGTCGAGGCGAATTTTCAAGCCTTTTACGAGGGTTTTCACAAAGTCTGCGGAGGACGAGTATTGGAGCTTTTTCACAGTCATGAACTCATGGCCGTGGTCGTTGGAAATGAGAATTACGATTGGAACGAGTTGGAAGCGAATGCGACCTACAAAGAAGGCTACACAAAGGATGACCCGACGATAATTATGTTCTGGGAGATATTTCACGAGCTTACGCTCGAGGAGAAAAAAAAGTTCTTACTGTTCTTGACGGGAAGTGATCGAATACCGATACAAGGGATGAAAGCCATCAAAGTATGTTTAACGATGAGCAACTTTAATAAGAATCGTAAAATGAGATATTAGTAATAGCGTTTGGCTTCAGTATTTTAGGAAGCAATTGTCAACTGGATGAAAACGATGCGTTTCATTTTTTCAGATAACGATTCAACCGATGACCGACGAGCGTTTTCTACCCGTTGCTCACACCTGTTTCAACCTGCTCGACTTGCCTCGTTATCAGACGCGCGAAAGACTTCGATACAAGTTGCTCCAAGCTATTCAGCAGACCCATGGGTTTTCGCTCGTCTAGCACCTCGCGAAAGCAATATCGCTCCTCGAAGTTCGATCGGAATGACGATAACTGGCATATACTGGCCCGTACTCGTGACGAATAAAGCTTACGAAACGTAAACCGATCGATACGTCGGACGTGGTGAGATATTTGTTTTCGTTCATCGTGCTAAGAACTCGCACTAGTCAAATCACCGGATATATTGCGGTTGAACATATTTCGGCGGTTTTCTACCAAACAACTATCACCTGTGAATTTCGTATCCGATCGTTTTTTCAATCACAGAGAATATTTATTTTTTTAACTCACATTTTTCATGTTCTCTTGCGTCATTCGAACAAGGAGACGTTGAATATCCGCCGATTTCGCGATTAAAATGCAATCTAGTCTGGGGATTGTGACTAACTTTTGTTTTCCTAACGCCGAACGGGTATGGTATGTTCTAAAGTGAAGCGAACACATATAACATTGATAATTAAAAATCCGTTCCGAGAAAGAAAGAAAAACTTGTTTCGCAAGCGTGTGCCTTGTCAAAAATTATGCTGCAACAAAAAAAGAACAAAACATAAATCAAAACTACTTAATCAATCTATTCTACAATACAAGAAGGATCTAGCCGTGCCAGCGTTACTAATTTAGATACTGTTATTACTGAAAAAGACAACAAAATCTTGCAACTATCAATAAATCGTGGTGGGTGTTATAAATTATTGGAATGAATCAAGCACTCACGTTATAAGGGTGATAACGGAGGGGATTAATAACAAAGGAAGATCAAATTGTTGTATACAGTTATAACAATAGAGGTTAATGGGAAGGAATAAATTTGCAGAGTTCTGGATAATTCTGCCATCGCACTTGTGTCATTTGTACTCTCAAAACGGATCCATCGAAATTCCTCCACCATTCAACGATTATTATTCTCGTTTATTGTTTTCGTATAACGTTTTAAACACGACGATGGTAAATATCTCTAAAAAGATTTCGTTAGTTCACATAACAGTTGGTCGTTTGCATTCACATTACAAAAAAAATATATTATATATGTATATATATATATATATTTTATATATACGCCCATTTCTCGAAGTATAACGTTTTTGTACATTTCGGTAAGTTGAACTTGCCGTTCGATTCTCGTCGTTCGTCGCCAAGCCGCTTCTCCCTTCGACATATCAGGCAAAAAAGTGTTAAGACGTAATTACTTTTCTCTTTTGTTTACGGGCGATCCGGGCTTGGCTCGCTATCGTTGTGTTCTCGACGCGCTTTTTCTCCATCGGTATCTTCAATTTTATAAGTAGTGATTCGTGCCTTGCGCGGATAAATTCAATCCCAAAAATCTGCCGTCGGTTAATTTAAAAACTAGTTTAGCGATGCAAAGAAACACGATCGAGGACATAGAGCGAAAGAATAAAAAAGCAAGATCTAGGCAGGCAAAATTCCGATTAGTCTCCAAGGGTAATTCAGCTCTGTAAAAAGTATGTACACGAGGGTTTTCGCGGATGAACGTAACGAGAACTGGAAATAGAAGCGTAACGGGTTAAATACCCTTCAGTTCACGATGACGAATAACTCCGCGAATTTGATGTTGCTCCAAAAATTGATCGAACTATAACAATTTGTGATAGAACATACGAGGACTTGGTCAATCTCGAGTGGACGATCATATCGACACCTTGGTGGAAGAAGACCATAATATCGATTCCCGACGGAAAAAAGAGCGTACAAGAGGCTTCGAGGTATAAGTTACGCAGTCTAAAATATCTTAATGTTGATAGCCGGGAGAGAAGTACTGAGTGCCGGGTGGTGCTCGATATCCCGGATAAGTGCTGTTGAGAGCGTGCTGAGCGAAGAAACCGCTGTAGTCCTTCTTGACTCTCCGCGGTCTTACCGCCGGACCCTTGGCAAGATCCAATCTGGCTTTGTTCTCAGCCTCGGTCTGAGCCTTGACAGACTCTGGTGGCCACTTTTGGTCGCCTCTCATGTTGCCACTGATCGGTGCCATCGTTGCTGCGGGTTGGGCAAGATATATGGGTGCCGGTATCTTGAATAAATGAAATATCAAACAATTTTACATTTTCTGAACGAATTGCGAACAAAAAAAAAATGTAAACGTTCTCTAAATCGAATACTGCAATACTTTGGTGCACATTATAATTGGCCGTGGCGATACCAAATGGAAAGAAGATTCAAATGATGAGCTTGGCAGTGAATAAGCAAACCGATGTAAGCCTGCCTGTGCTTCGTTAAAGCGAGTGAGGAATAAGCATCAATCTTGCATATTTCGAAACAAGACTCTTCGCCTCGTTCCAGAGAATATAACTGTATGCGTTGCCTCGACATTGCACTTTTAGCACTTGAGAAGATGCCAAAAAAGAAAAACTGGCAATATACTTGCTACGTTGTAACAAATCATGCGGGGTTTAGCAACGATGATCCAGCGATATGTCACGACGCCAACGCGATTGTTAACCGTATCGCAGGAATAAAATTGTCATCACGATCGGATTGCCGGGACTTGTGTAGTTTATGAAACGAACAAAATTGAAAAGAGTATGAAACCTGCGATATCGGCGGCTCAGGCCTGAGAGTTATGAGCGAAGGCGGTGGTTCGAAAGTCGGCTGTTGATAAATCGGGATCGATTGGTTCTGTTTCTGCTTCAGCGTCGACTGATCGTTGGATTGGATTGAATTTTCCTGAAACGAAAAGAAATCCAAAACTCATTGAAAGACTTGGTATGAAGGGCGATTCATCGACATACAACCGTCTGAATAAATCAATCGCATTGAATGTAACGGCTTAAAAAACATTTATTGGCCAAATATTCAAAAGTCGTTTAAGCTATAGTTGTTGATCTTTTAAAGCCATTCTTCTTTACTTAGAACAAGTATCGCCTTCTTTATCGTTAATTTTTCTTAGATAATTCTCAGCAAATCAATGCTTTTTTTCGACTTAGTGTCGGGTTAGGATGATAGAACATACATAGAATTGACGAAACCTTGCGAATTTTTGAGTCGACGCCAAGTAATCCAAGAAGCTAAAAAAATAAAGAATTTTTCGCACATCGCACACTCATGCCGCGGACGTTTGAAAAAAGCTCTACGGTTGACTACATCGCGCCGAGCTTTTTTTTACCTGCCAAGGCTGTGGCTGAGCTCGAATATTCTGTTGATGCTGCAGAGGTTGCTGATAAGGCAGAGGCGAGGTTGCCGGCGGCGTAACGGGCGCCCAAGTTTTCGTCTGAGCCTGTTGCTGAAAGTGCGACGGTTGCCGAAGTGTTCCACTGGGACTTAGCGGCAAGGGTGAGGACGGAATCGCCTGTGGTGAAACGCGAGAAATCGTCGTCGTCGCAGTCGGTGGTTGAGGCGATGCACCGGACGACGGACTGCTTTGATACGAAGCGAACTCACCGACACCGCGTGTCTTACAGAGTTTTGAGAATTCGAGAGAAAAAAAAGAGTAATTTCGAACACAATTTCTCATGAAAAAGATTGGCGATGCCAAAGAATTATTACTTGAAAAAATAATATATGTTTCGAAAACTTGCGACGAGTCTTTTCATATTCGGACGATGTAGTCAACGTTGAACTTAAGATACAACATGAACATTACGTGCAATAATTGTTCCACAAATTAATGACAACGGTAATTATAATAACGAATATCGAGAATAAATTTTATAATTATTCTTACTATAATTATTGGGATAATAAATATTTTTGTTAGGGGCATTTTACGACATTAAAGCCATGCCGAACGTTTCTATGTCCAGTGTACAGTGTACAATGAATAAATAAATAAAAGAATAAATAAATACAAAACAATGTTATACCTTGGCTTGAACAGGACTTTTTTCGACAAAGTCGACCGAGTCCTCGTCTTCGGGTGGTGGTGGCCAAGCGACTCGTTTTAGACCTGTAAACAAAATCATAAATATCAGAGTGGTCAAGGATATACATAAAAATATTGCCGTGATTAAAAATAAAATTAGCGTGGGGTAAAAGCAAAAGCTCTAGATCTATGATTAGAGCGGATGAAATGGGAACAGGAGCTGCTTCGGATAGTTCACTGTACGACAAACTACCTGATCGATGGCCTTGCAAAAAAATAAAAATACAAAAAAATAAAAGAGAACGGACAGAAAATATGAATTTCCGCGAGTCCGTGGTGAGCCGTGCGAGTCGAGGGTTGCGTGCGTCACTCGATTTTCCACGGTCCCGATCTCTCTTGTCCCTGGTTATTTATAATATTTTTTCGGAGGGACGTTGAATTATTTTTCTAGGATCGTTCGATTATAATTCCCTGGCAAATACGAGCGCTCGTAGTCTCCTGCGAGAGGCAAGATTTTTCGAAATTCCAAGCACAAGTTGGACGAAGAATCTAGACGGCGATAGACCCGAGAAACGTTTCTCTTGGCAGCGTTACAGAAAGATCATTATCGATGTCGAGCCGAGGTAACGATTTCGCAATTAGCGATGAAAGACCGGATCGCGGAAGTTGATGTGGACAACAAGACGCGCGCTATCGCCAGATCGACAAGGAAATATTGTTTTTCCGACTATGAAGATCTGTCGATCTAAAAATATCAAACCTTGATCGATCCAATGAAATTATTTGATTGGGACTACGCATGTATGTGTTTTTTGTTTGTTTTGGATAAATGAAATACAGGATTCCCGATATAGAAAATTTCGGAAACGACTATAGAGTTGCGTCAGTGCCGCAACGAAATTGCGACGATGTATAATGTTGGATGTATCTTCACAGTACCGCACAACCAAATTATGACGCGAAAATTGTCGAGGCGTAGTAGCCAAGTTTATATTTGACGATCATCGCTGCGAATTCATGTCGATTGCGCGAAAATATTTTCGAGCTCGTTTCTACGATAGTTAATTTTTGGTATTCAATCGGAATAGAGATAGAGCTTTGGATAGAGAAATAAATACCTTGTAGTGAGAACGAATCGTTTAATAATTCTCCAATAGAACTGCATATAAATATTAATAACGGATCGTTAATTCACTAATTAATTAACGGCGAATTTAATGAAAAATAATCATTCGAGTTGTTCTTTTAGAATATAATTTATAAGAATAACTCAATTAGCAGGAGTAGCGTGAAATTTCTAACGAGAAACGAGTTCTAAATATAATAATAGAAACGAAATGAAAAGAAATATTGAAAATTGATTTTTTTTTAACAAACCGATCAGATAAAAGAAAATTATCGAGAGGGAAATCCCGGTTGCGTTTATATGGGTCAATTTTTCAGATCTATTTATACATATCTAAGAAGTTTTCCGACTATTCGCAGAGCTTGATACTTCGCCTTTAATCGGTCGAGGTGGCACTGTTTAATTATACTTGGAGGGTATGAGAGAAATTTCGAGATATTTGAAAGGCTGGCCGAGTTGTTATGTCTTTCCTTTCATAAGACACCCGATGACAGCGATGATTGAGATCGTTGATCTAATGAGAGTTGCACAAATCACCGAGATCGTAAAATATCTCCACAGGGGGTAATTATTCGAGGACGTACAAGCGCGTGTGGGAGGTTGACGGTCGGGAATAAAATTTTCTTTTTACCTTGGCAAGGTCAGTATCAGAAATGTATGACCCGAGATGAATTCCGTAATATTCCGGTTAACGTTCGTCACGTTTTTCCCCAAAAAACGTGTGTCTGTGTGGGACGTGTGCGTATAAAGAAAGAACGACGAAGAGAAGGAATTCTCCGGGCTGCTGAACGCGACTTTGCCAAAACGAAACCTCGCCAACTACTAAACCCTCGTGCGAAAATCACACATCGGCTTGCCCACCTGTGTTACTGAGACGCGATAATCGCGGTAACGACCTGGCCAACGATTTTAGAGCCTACACGAATTTTCGAGAAGTGGGGGCTTTTGAATCGAGTATCGAGGGAAGGGGGTTCACACAAAATCTTCCTCCTATTTCACGTCACCGGGGGTTCCTTGTAAAAACGGTGGGGGGGATATTAAATATAAAAGTAAACCCAACGAGTTCGGCCTCGAAGAATTGTCACCCGTGACCCTGATTTTTTTTTGGTACACGGAACACTGAGTGGGAGTTTTCAAAAATCGTGAATAGACCGTGATTCACTTTGTCGCGATGAAAAAATAATTCTCGGCGCGCGTGCCGTATTTTGTTTTAATAAAATACATTATTTTAACAAGAACGAGTATTACTTCGTACATTCTAAAATATATTATGTTTCCTAAAATGTCGACACTGAGTTTAAAACTCATTGATTTCGAGCGTTCGGTAAAATTATAAGGGACTTGTGTTTTTGCAAAGTGGGAATAATTCTCAAAGAAAAATGTACGTTAATAAACAATTATTCATTTACTTTTGAGAATTAACGACGATAGTCCGTTTCTACGCTTCGAATAATTCTTTGTTTTTCATTAACTAGAATAATAATCTGTGAAAAATAAAAGATTGGAAAAATAAAGTTGGAAATGGTCCAAGACGCGATTATGTGACCTTCCTTTTTTTATATATAAATTTTCGTTGTAAAACCAATTTTCAAGGGAATGGCAAAACAAGCGAAAAATTGTGTAGGTACCTGATTTGGGATGAAATAATAATCGACAGTGGCGACCGTCCTGAGGGCAAAATGGTGGCCAGCATTCGCGATAACGACTTCTAGGTCGTACCAGACGCCGGACTTGGACCGTAGACATCGGGCGCGGCCGGGGCAGCCGTTCGATCGGATCCACGGCTTCGTGGATCGAAGCGTTTGCGGGAAAAAAGCATCGGGACAAAAGCGAAGCATTTTGTTTTCAAGCATTTGTCAACGGCAATGGTTTTCTTTTTATTACAACAGCAAATCGATTATCCGATGCGATGTTAGTCCCCGATGTTACAGATTAGATCCGAGGTTTGTCCGTGAAGATTTCGGTCTCGGTCCGGCTATGTTATAATCACACTGCTTTTGAGTTAAACAAATCAACAAAACATTAATGCCTTAAAAAAAAAAGACGAAAGTATTAAGAAATTAAACAGGCGATCGTTCTCTATCGTTTGGTCTCGATACGATAAACCTTAAGGACTCGTAAAACGTTTAACGATCCTGAGCTCTTGGTCGACACACTCGATTTCTTGAAATAAATAAACGATGTTGAAGCGAGATTTTATAGAGATTTGGAAAAGCGGAAGATTCTTATTTTCTCAGTAAGTCCGGCTCACTCGCGTTTTTCTTTATATTTACGAGCCTCGGACATCGCTGACTAAATTCATTTTGGCAATAAAAATGTTACGGTCGACAGGATTTTACGAAGGCATTTATAGAATACGCGATATGCAGTAAAATGTATTAAACGTTTACAAGATAGGAAAGTAATCGATAGTAAACTTAATTAGTATAAACAACGATAACAACTCTTTTGAAAATTCTTAAAACCGTAAGATCCGCCGTACACGAAACGTTTCAATCATCGTTCCAATAATATTAATTATCGCTCACTCGGATGTCCAGCTCGTTGACGCGCTTCCTCCTCCTCGAGCATTCGTAGAACAGCGCTGTTCTGAAGATTGGCAGGCTTAGCCAACTGATTGAAGTCGATTCTGGAAAGTGAATCGAAAAAAAAAACGGTCACCGGAAAGCTTCCAAAGACGGATTATCGAAGACAGGTGATACGTGAAAGAGTCGAATAAAAAAATGTTGTGACGAGCGCGAGAGCTTCACCTAGACTGTGCGATCATTTTGACAAGGCTCGTCTTTGGCGGATGGTTTTCGATCGATCTTTCGACGTCGTGTATCGCGATAGAAAAAGAAAAAAAAGAAAAAAGAAAAGTGCGATCGTACGTTCTTGAACTCGGTCGGGTCAAAACGAAGACGTGGGGAACGCGCGACCGAGTGACAAACGTGTCTCGGACACGGTAGTGTCACCTAGCGGTAAATAAACTCCGAGAGATCTAGAGGGCGAGAAAGAAGGAAGATCGGCCGTCAAAAGTACGAAACTGAGTCAAGTACGCGATCGGCGAGTTTTGCGCAATAATCGTCCCGTCGAGAACAGAGAGAGCTAGAGTTTATTTCTAACCGGTGTGATTCGCGCCTCTGAAAATAACGCGATCGCCCGTGTGACGAGACACGAACTTTTCCCTCTCTCTCGCTCTCTCTCTCTCGCTCTCTCTCTCTCTCTCTCTCGTTCGAGATATTGGTCGGCTTCCCCCGCAAGACTACTCCCGAGATCTAAGAATCGATGGGCAAACAGCCTCGCGTTCGGTGAATCATCCCCTCGAGTTTATCGTCTTCGCCGTCCGATGTTATAACACGTATCGTTATCCGTCAATCAGGACGTTGACGAGACGCTCGTGCTGCAGTCGCGGAGAAACTTCTCTGCCAAGAGATCCGAATTTACGGGCTTTACGTACTTTCATCATTCACGGCTGCGATAAATCGGTAGTTCATTGACACACCGATATTATCGATTTTAAAATCACTCGGTGTGGATGGAAATATCTTCGGATTTTATTATTAATGTAGTGGATTAAAATTGGATCGCAAAAGTAATGATATTGTCGATTCAATTTGACGAAAAACAAGACAATGAGCGAACGAACAAATATTACTCGTGATATCTGATTTCGAATTAAATGTTGGGATTTTATTGAAGAAGTAGAATTGTTTAATGATTCATTGACGTAGGACACTATTACTGACAAATTGAATGATAGTTTAATAGTCGAATGCTTGCCATCATTAACATCTCTTTTACAGTGTCTAATAATTAACAAATGTAATAAAGAATTTTAAAAAATAGAGAATTTCCAATAAGATTCACTAAAAATCATAAAGAACACATCCTTTCGTCCGGGGATTTATGGGAGATGAAAAAGGATCGAAGCGGGTGAAGAATTTCTTTTTTACCCGACTGCACCGTTGGCGAGGACCTTCGTCTGCCGGTCCAGAGTCTCTTGGAGTGCCTGAGGCGAGTAAAGATTTATGGGAGAGTTGAACTGTTTGTTTACGAGCTTCGGCCCCGGATTCGACATTTTCACGATTGTTGATATCGATACCTGAAATTAGTACAAAATATCATTAGTCGAACGTACTCTCTCAAATAAACATAAAATACGATAGGTAGCTAATCTAATTCCATTCACTTGTGAAAGTGATATAATTCCGTATAATAGACAGAAATATCCTAATCTTTTATTATGTCTGGATGGAAGCTCGAAATTCGATTTCTAACAGTGGAAATTTCATCCAAGCGTATCGGGTTTACGTTATTCACCGAAATATCCGTGCCAAGAAAACAAGGATGACCATATAGAAAATGCTCGGCGAGTAGAGATAGAAAAATGCGAATGGTCTGAATCATCGACCGTGCGATGGAGCGAAAGGGATCGATGACTGGGAAAAGTAATTATCCCCGAGTATGAATCAACCACGAGTAGGTACCGACTCTATAACATTACATTACGTATAATCTTACGTTGCGTAAAAATAAAAAAACAATATTTACTCTTTACACACAAATCCAAATCTCTTCGATATCGAAGGACTCCCTCGTCGATATTTTCACTCGAATTTCACAAATCAACGTTATTAATATTACCGCTGTAGTAATTTCTTTGCGCAAATCAAAATTTTCGACAATTTTTCAATTTCGTCTTTGTAAGATGGACCGGTAGTCTCGACCGCGCGCTCGCGTCTCTGGTTTATAACGAAACGAAGAAGTTTTCCTTACGGACAAAAATGTGGGGTGGGAATTCTTGATTACGTTCTGCTGGGTGGACGATGATTATAGCTATATGTATTCTCTCGTAGATCACGAAATTCTTGCTAAGACGTTTCTGTTCGTCCGCGTAGAGTGCCGTGGCCTACCTCCGGTTATTTTTGCTACGAAATTCCACCGTATACATATATATATATAAGTACGTACTATATACATATATACATATTTTAACTACGTGGCATATCGCGGAGCGCAAAATCTTTCGCCCTCCTTCTTCATCACGAGTAAGCGGGTGTGTTGTCGTACGGTAGACACTCGGTCGAGATCTCGCGCTGTTCTATATGCGCATGTGTGTCTTCCTTCGTACGAGTGTTGGGTTACGTGAAAATAGATTTGGGAGCGTGAACCATATATTTCTCTCGCTACCGGAAACGGAGGCAGACGACTTTCAGCCGGAATGGATATCTGATTTTGTTTTATCGCACTTCCGATATAAAGAATCGTTCGATCGCTTTATATCACAACTCGATGCTCTTAAAGCGAACGAGGTTGATTAATGATTAACACTTATCGGGTTTTATCACTGAGATTGATTGAATGTTCTTGAGAAAATACGAGTAAGAAAATAACGATTTATTAATTGCAATGATTTATTTGTTAATTAACAATTATTGTCAACCTCGTTACCTTTTAAATAACATTTTGATGCAACGCAATTAAAATTAGCGCAAAGTTTAATTCATTAAAATTGGTCCCTCGAATTATTCGAATTATACATTTTTTTTTGTCGAATTTTGTGATGAAATAAATTTTCGTCGAATAACATAAAATATTTCAAACTAATTTGTACTGAAATTCGCGTAAAATTGATTAAAACGTTCGATCGATTCTTTCAAGAGATAAAAAACAAGTCACTGGGTTAAGAATAATGACTATTCGTATTTCCCTTTAAATTCGAAGTAGTCGAGTGATAATAGATTTTCTCCGGTATCTCGTTTATGGAAAAGATCGACGAGACTGAGAGACGAGAGCACAGTAGTGGTTAGAGATATACTCGGGATATACATCGATTGCACAATCCGCGTAAACACTTTCTCTGTCGAGACACAGAGAGGGAAAGGGATCGATGCCGGTGGATGCTTTATCGATGTGGTTTTACTCACGGGCACGGGCGGGAGGGTACGATATACTAAGCGCGGGATGAAGATCGAGCAGGTATAATAGAGAAAACCTACCTTGTCTCGCGGACAGAAGAGACAAAAAGAGACAGAGAGAGAGAGAGAGAGAGAGAGAGAGAGAGAAAGAGAGAGAGAGAGAAATGGAGAGAGAGAGAGTAGAGGTATAAAAAAGGTAGCTCGCGTTCTCCGGAAGGTGAGACTAACTGAAACTCAAATGCCGAAAGCTCGAAGGCCGAGCCCTGCGCGCGCGAGAATATCGTCCGCCTCCACGTCTCGCATATTCTTCTCCTTCTACTTTTCGCTCTTCACGCACTCTCTCTCTCTCTCTCTCTCTCTCTCCTCTCGCTAAGTTATTTTCGAATTCTCTCTCACGCTCGACTCACGTTCAACAGCCTCTTACCAACCGATTGCGAGAGATGTTACGATTAAAGAAATATTCGATCGTATTTCCTGCCTCGTGAACGAAGCTCTCTTTTCCTAAAAACACGAAAAATAAAAAAATTTCTTACATACAGTCTTTTTGCGTACGGGCACATTTATCGAAATCGACGAGTACGAACGAATTCTTTGTCCAGAAGGAAGCCATAATTAATAAAGTTTCTTTCTTTCGAAGAACTATTTGTAAATGGTCGAAAACAACGAGAGAGGGATTCTGGGAGTATCGAAGAATATTTCCCGCTCGAATCGAGCGAACCTGATGTGCCGAGAACGTATTATTCGTTCTTCGCGAATGTGCCGTAAAACACGTAAGTGCTTCTCGCGAGAAACGTAAACATACGGTAGAGAGAGAGAGAGAGAGAGAGAGAGAGAAGTTCGGGAGACTTTCGCATATGGAAGAATCGTTAATACGTCGTCGTGACGAAAGGGCATGTATGTTTTTGTTATATATCGTACAATGAAAAATGGCACGAAAATCGTGATCTCATCAACCCAGAGATGTACACTCTATGTAGCACTGTATATAACCTGTATTATAATACGTATCGTATGCAGCGATGTATTCTTGGCGCGCCACTAAAATAAATCGATATAACTGACACACACACGCGCGCGTTATACTATAGTTTACCATGGCTCGAGTTGTTTCTATTATCGTGCTACTCCAGCTATTTCTAAAACATCAAGAAAAATATTCTCTCGAGTGGCAAAACAGTATATTTTTCCAAAAACAAAAAACAGGTCTATAACCTATATTTTCTCAGCGACAACACTCTCTGTGGTATTGCAGAATTAACAAGAAATTCAATCTTCGTTAAATGATCTCGATGTTAAAAGCACTACCCCTTTCGAGCTTTTCAAAGTGTTATCCTAATATGTGTCGTATTGATCATAAATATCCGATTGAAAGGTAACTATAGACGACCGGGTATTAAAAAATGAACTATTTATAAAGTGGCCTCTACAATCTTACATAGGGAAAAAATGAAGTAGGAGATCCGAGGATGTAGTTACGTGTAAGAATCGTATTAATGAAAAAAAAACATTACGACCAGACAAAATACTGCTTCGTACGTCAAGCGTATGGCTAGTTATCGTGATTATTTAGTACATTGCGAGGATCCGGATGTACGATTCAATACTGCCTTATCGTCGTTTCCCTCGTGCGATTTGCCCCCATTGATGTGCTCGGATGATGTGAGGCCGACAACTCGCGATTTTGCCCGCTTACGCGGCAATTCGCAGAGTGCGCGCGCGTTCCTAAAAGTACAGACAGCAGCGCCTCGATTGTAACCACTTGGCTCTAGCGAATAAAGTAACCTACAAACGTCTTCTCGGTGAGAGACGCGGGAAAACGAGATATACTTATGGCGAGAGATGGGTAGTTCGAGGATATAATACCGAGGGCGGAACCATGCTCGATAAGCGACGGAGCAGGAACAACGGATTGTTGCCGGGGTATATAGACATTGCGTGAGGGTGGAAGTTCCCTGGTCTCGGGTATCGCGATGTGACGATGGAATATCGTTTCCCGCCGTTGGGAAGAATGTAGAAATCGATAATAGTATACGCCTTTACCGACGACGCTTGGTGTGGCGTTGGCGTCGTTCTTTACCACACGCACACTCTGCTCGTCCCGTTTGAGCATTCCTACTCTCTCTCTCCCACTGCTATGGCAAGGCTTGCGAATAGACGCCTAAGCCTCGTGCTCTCCTTGTCGCACACTGTAGGTATCGGCGGCGAGACGGCTGCTGCCCCGCCGCCACACGGACACGAGAGGAGCGCGAGGTGCTACGGGTGGAAGAGACACTCTGCCATTTTACGTGACCCAAAAGCCAGAGCTCCTAGCTATCAACGCGTCGCCACAGCCGCCATTATAGATCCCGTTGTGAGTGACCGAGCCCTTCTCTTTCTCATACGGAGCTCTGTGCGTTTCGTGTGTCGCGTCGAGAACGAGAGACCGCTCATTTTTTTTTCTTCACGCGATAAAATCAACTGCTCGATCGGGTATATAATTTTGGAGTGTATTTTTGAGCATATTTTTAAATATCTACATAGTGTGTTGTGTGGCATACGTCGATATCGTTGGTTTGGCGTCGGTGAGAATA
This sequence comes from Netelia virgata, assembly GCA_951802705.1. NCBI lineage: Eukaryota > Metazoa > Arthropoda > Insecta > Hymenoptera > Ichneumonidae > Netelia > Netelia virgata. The sequence goes on along the minus strand of OX637867.1, from coordinate 25,792,158 downwards.
TTAGAAAAACGCGCTGTGTGCTAAAACAATCAAGTTGGACGCGATGAAAACGTACAGTCGTAAGAAGGGCGACAGCCCGAGCAACGTTATTATTCACGTGAACGAGTTGTGCCGATTGTGCCTAGCAAAAGAGGAAGAAATGGTACCGATTTACGACGACGAGGCGATACCATTGCCGCTACGAATAATGGCCTGCGTCAATCTCGAGGTAAGCAACAAATTCGATGTGCGTTGAATGCTTCCCGACGAATCTCTTGCGTACCGGATGCCTGAGCGAGAGATTTCTATCGAAAAATAGGAATCTATTTTATCTCATTCGATTGTAATTGTAACTATCGGTGGTATATGCTGCTTAATTTTTCTATTGACGCCATCTCTCGTGGATCCCATATTCAATGTTTCCGTGCGTGCGAGAGAGATAGAGAGACGCGCCGGGTAGCATTCCAGCGAACGAACGAAGCCTTGCGCGCGTATACATATGTGCAAAATGTTAACGCGTCGGCTCCGTATCGACGTCTCCTCTCTGTTGCGTTTCGTGCGCAATATAGTCGCTCGCTACCGTATCCCTCGCTACTCTCCCCCCTTCACCCTCGCAAGCCCGGCCGCAATTCGATTGAGGGGAAAACAGGAACTACGTATCATCCTTACGGAGTTATCGACTTGGGGAAATTTTCTAGCTATTTTCTAGCGGAGGTTTCTGTAACGACGGATGCCCCCGTTTCCACCTCTCTCTCTCTCTTTCTTTCTCTCCCTTCGAGGCATCCAACGAATTCGTCTTTTGGAATATTTATTATCCGAAAATATATATATCCCACCGTGTAGTAATGTCGATTGGAAAAAAGCGCGCCAGAACACTAGTAACAAAATTTGACGAGGCAAGTCGATTAAATGCAAGAAACAAGCGAAGACTGCCTGATTCCATTTATTCATGGGCCACAATGAGAACAAAGCCAAAGATGGCGCTTATGTTGTTCGCCATTTCGAATTATGGCGCGAATGGCCCGATCATCTGCAGATTAAAAATCTTTGTAATAATGCTTGCTACTGTTAACTCATTATTCAATTCTTGCAGGTCTTTGAGGAAGATGGTTTACCGAACATGATTTGTCATCCTTGCAAATACCAGCTCGAAAAATCTTATCAATTCAAGAAGAAGTGCGAAGCTGCGGATACAAAGTTACGAAAGCACATGAAACTTATACAACGCTTAACCGGTCAGGTGGACGAGGGTGAAAGTTTGGAGGGTAACGATGATTCCGAAGAGCCTTCGAGCAGCAGTGGAAAATCGCGCCAGGTTAAGCAGTTACTTGCTGATCTTGTGTCGACGAAGGGTGATGAAAATCGCCGAGATGGGGATCCTATCGAAGTTACCGAGGAGGAACTCGTGGGAGGATATATTTTGGGTAGATTATGAAAAATGATGGGTCGATTAAAGATTTGTAAAGAAAGCATTACCTTTTTTGACGATTGTCGTTTGTTTTTGTCTAGGCATGGCATCTGAGAACATTGAAATGGAGGAGATGATATCCGAAGGACCGTCCAACATCACACTGGTACCAGCCGAGGAAAAAACTGCCAAAGCACGTTGCACCATGCGTGGTACTCGTATAAAACAGGAACACGAATCGGACGATGAAGCCGAGGAGGTACAAAGAGCCATAGCCAATGCCGAACGCAAGAACGTCTACATGATGGAAGTTACCAGCAACAACACCGGACACGGAGAGCTTAAGTTACAGCCGATGAGCGATTCTATCGGTGAGATGTTAAAAATTTAATTATTAATTAAAAGAGTGAAGTATAAACATAAAATCCAGTATAGATTGATTGCCAATTAGTGTAGGTTATAACTTAGTCGTAAATGAATATTTCAGTGGGTGCAAACGAGGAATTGAAGGTGTTCCAGTGCGACAAATGTCCAAAAGCTTTCACTCGAAGAATTATGCTAAAGAGTCATCAGTCGGTACACTCGACGCAGCGTGGCTTTACATGTCAAGCTTGCGAGAAATGGTTCCCTACGAGATCGGCTTTAATTCGTCACGAGCGTACTCATACAGGTAAATTGAAATATTCGAGTTCGTTGTTAATCAGTCCTATCTCGCTGTTCCTCGATAAATAATCGATTTTTATCTTTTTCAGGCGAGAAACCATTCGGTTGTAACATTTGTCATCGCGCCTTTGCTCAGAAAGAAATTTTACTTCGCCATCTCATGACACACTCTGGACAAAAGCCATTCCAGTGTCAGGATTGCGAGAAGAGCTTTACTCAGCGCGAAGCTTTGAGAGTACACATGCGACGTCATCAGAAACTCGATCCAAACGACATTCAACTTCATCATTGTCAGTTGTGCCCAAAAGCCTTTTGTCATGCATCCGGACTCAGCAGACATCTCGTCACTCATACTGGCCGGACGTACAAGTGCGTCGAGTGCGAAAAATCATTCACCGACAAAAGTTCCCTTCTAAGGCATAGCCGCATCCATGCACCGAAGAAAATGTAAGAGCGACAAATCGCGGAAATCGGGACGAGTCTTTTCATCTTCAAAAGGGACAAAGAAATCCATTAAAAAATCGAAACATTCGGACGGAGGGACGTTTAAAGGTCACCGGATTACGAATTACGTTTCGAGTTGAAACGCACGTATGCTAAATGAATTACAGTAAGATCACGAGATTGATCTTAAAGTGACGATTATTCAACAAATGCCCACAAATCACTGATCTTTCCCTTAATCATTATACTTCGCCTGTGAGAAATGCATCAATCTTTTTTCTCGATCGACGCGTCGTGCAATTTAACGATACTAAATCCCTCATGTTGAATATCTCACGAGAAAATTGTTCATCCACGGAAAAAGCAGAACACGTCTTTTTTCTTGTTCGCTCAGTTTTATGATTAAACGCATCGCGTCGATATCAATTGAATACAAACAAGTAAAAATAATAAGGCGAGAATCAGTCATGTGGAATATAAAGAATTTACAATCGGATTATTGTATATATGTAAGAGTAAGAGTAAAAGTATATACATTTTATATTGTTACGAGCCACGGCAGATATTCCAGAAGAAAACAAACAAAAAAGAAAAACCATCGCACTGCAGAAGTCGATTCCAGAGCACGGATCGCTTTTTCGTACCGGGAATTTCAACCCGCTGTATAGCCTAAGTGTATCTGGCAAGAAAAATTAAAAAGAAATATGTACCGAGAGATTTTTATGTCATAACGAGGAAAAGTTATAGATTGTGTATGTGCGTGTGTAGACGCGCAGTCATTTATAATAAAAAAAATTTTAAAAAAGAATAAAAATAAAAATGTAAGCTTTGTCAATGTCCTTGTCCGAACGCCCGTGGGTGAAAACCAAAAGGATTTTTCATCAAGCCCAGCTTTGATGATCCACTACATTGCAGAGTAATTTTATTGCTCATATATCATATACGATTGTGTGAATTCATCTATAATTATCGACAGAAAAACTACATTTATATATACGTATACAGAAGTCGAATATTTTTCAATAATTACGATGTTTGAATCAATGAATCTTTTCAACTCCAATCCCTCGTGTCAGCAAGACCCATTTCAATTCGGATGTATATTTGGGTAATCTCTTCCTCCGTTATGTTTTTCATTTTCCTCGTTACTGGTACAAAGCTATGTAATGGTCGTAGTTGAGATTAAGTTGTTTGTTGCTTTCGATAGTTCGAAAGCAACAAAAATAAACGTCGATAGTACGTTTTTTGTCACTAGACAAAAAACGTACTATCGACGTTTATTTTTAATTGTCATTTATGGTTTTGTCATTTTCCACTTCCGGAATAGAGTAGGCTCGTGTCTCGGCGGGATTATTCGTAATCGCCATTACCACTCTTCGTTATTTATTCGCGAGAGAAAATGACAAAAGTAGGTATTTTATTAAAAAATATTTCCTTTTTATTATGCCTTTTTTTCGTTCTTATAGAATGGTCTTGTGCATTTTTACAGTATCAACGTCAGCGTAGATATACCTTCTTTTCTGTTTTTGATAATGTGTTCAGAGATCCTGTAATCTACGTGACGGAATTTCGCTACGGTGATTAATATGACGCGCATGGTAAACATGTAGAAAACGAAAAATAAACAACAAAAAATGCTGAGTTACTCCAACAAGACCGCGCTGGCGTGGTTTCTCCTTGGAGAGTTATCAATTATCCAGAAGTTAAAATATCGAGAGGGAAGCAAGTATTGCGCGCAAATCAACCAGTTGTCTCAATCGTTGGATCTGGGATATGAAAACATTGACAAACTGCCATTTGTTTTAGTATTTTTTTTTTTTTTTTTCATTTTTTGTCTTCTCTCATGACGCTCGCTTTCCAAGCGGACCTACTGTTAATTCGACATTTTTTCAGAAGCTTGTCCTTCCCGCTCTTTCCGTTATTCTCCGTGCGCGTATAACACCCGTCAAACGATCGTGTCGCGATCCAGTAAACGATCGTCGCATTTTCTTTTGCAAACAAATGCGAGTATTCTACAAATACTTAAAACTGTATAGCACTCATGTCGGGCTTATTTCACATACATTTTGTTGTCCTCCACATTACTTGATATATACCGCTACAAAAAAAAAAAAAAAAAAAGGAAAAGAAAACGAATTTACACAATACGTTATATCTTCTTGTACTAGGTGTTCAAAGCACGGCCATTGATCGCGGTCGAGGCTCACTGATTGCGTATTGGGTGGGGGTAGAAGACTCAAAAGATCAGATCTCTCTCCGGTTAAGACCTCGTTCCGCGTGTACACTTTTCAATTCGTTACCCCGCGATTTACGGGAAAACGAGGGACATTTTTCCGGTCGGTATATACACAAACGTTTCCCTCCTTCACAATTCAAATTTTCGATCGTCGATGGGTGGTGGAAGGCCTGGCAAAAATGAATCGAACGGACGGAAATAAATTCTAAAACATCGACATTCTATTTACAATTTGAATTAATGGATCAAGAATTGGCGGGTGTTGTGATCTACGAACGGCAGGCGTGAGAAAACATGCTTATATTTCGAGTAACGGCGGGTTTGTCATTTTCTTATTTGCTCTCTCGATCGCGTCGAAGAGTTTTCTGTTCTTTTCAAAGTTCTGCAGGAGGTGAGAAGGGAAGAACACGCGCGTGAAGTCCAGCCCTCGGGTCAATTTTTATCTTCGGTTGAAATTTGTACTAAATTTTCTCATCCTGAGTTTGTCTCTTTTTGGAAACTTCAAGAAGGGGAGGAAAAGAATACTTTTCCTCCGCGATAAGCCAATCAGGAGACGAAAAACTCTGAAGACCGTATACTCCAATTACGGGATTCCGTGCTCAACGCCCACCCCACCCCTTTTCGTCGTCACACTTGTCGTTTTAATCTCGGCATACGGAAAACTATACCGGTGCACGACTGTGTGCTTTGCTTTGCGAGTCTGGTAGATAAATACAACGCGGGTTAACTTGGGGGACAAATTTCTTTCACCCTTGCTCGACGGGTGATTATAAACTTTGTGAGATATACTGGGATACTTGAAAGAATCACGGGATGGAGAGGTCGAGGGGAGAGACGCATGCTGTTGTTTTTAAATTAAGAAACGAACAAGTGGCTTATAGACAATCCCTCTCATCAATCGAGGATCAGAGGCTTTGGTTGCTCCCAGGTGAAACCCTCTCGTCCGAAGTGTCCGTACGTGCTCGTTTGTTGGTATATTGGGTTGCGAAGTTTCAAATCTCTAAAAATTTTCATGAAAATAGAAAAGATACAATTTTTAATGACATTTCTCGATTTTTAAAATGCTTTTCAGTTTTTGTATAATATGTATAAAACTTATACTCACTTCACGATTTTACCGGGGCGAAGATCAAAGTTTTTGTTCACGATACCGAGAAGTTCATTTTGGGAAAGTTTCGATGAACCATAATCGAATACCGTGATTGACAGAGGTTCTGCTACGCCGATTGCGTACGATACCTAAAATAAATCATAGATAATTACGTTTTTTTATACAAACAAATGAAAAATCAAAACACTCGATCGATAAAATTCGTACCTGGACGAGGCAGCGCCTGCAAAGACCGGCCTTTACAAGTGATTTAGCGACCCATCTAGCGGCATAAGCGGCAGATCTATCAACTTTTGTAAAATCTTTGCCAGAAAATGCTCCGCCACCGTGCGCTCCCCAGCCGCCGTAAGTGTCGACGATTATTTTTCGTCCTGTGAGACCAGCATCGCTCTGTTATCAAAATTCGATGAAATAAAAACTTATTAGTGCGACGGTCTTGGATTTCGTAACGTGTGTACGTCTTATACAGCAAAGAAGATTATCAGAGCAGAGTTCTGAGTGCCTTCCTCATTCCCGTGTGCGTGGCATTCCATTAATGGCGCCGAGCTATGAATAGAACGTACAAAATAGTCGTCGACAAGAGTGCGATACTGACCTGAGGTCCGCCTATGATGAAGAGCCCGCAGGGATTCACGTGGAATACGGTCTTGTCGTCGAGGTACCTCGCTGGAATGACTTGCTTTATAACTTTGTCCATTACTGCTCTGCGTAATTCTTCGAGAGATACTTTTTCACTGTGCTGCAACGATACGACGACTGTGTGGACGCGAACAGGTACGCAAGCACCGTGATCCATCATGTATTCGCAGGTGACCTGCGAGCAAAGCATCCCACGGTTATACGCTTTTGATTTTGGTTTCTCAATAAAAAAAAACAAACGAAAAATGTTTTACGAAGATCTCAGTTTTTAAAATTTAGATCATGGCGATCAGAAGTAGCAAATAGATAGGTTGAAACATCATCGATGGTGTACTGGGTGAGTCGTTTTTTAAGTTGAAATACATTTTTTTAAATCACAACTCGTGGATGATGATTTATCGTACCTGTGTTTTAGAATCGGGACGTGCCCACCACAATTCGCCGCTTCGCCTCAGCTCGGCGATCTTTTGATTCAATCTATGCGCTAGAACGACCGTCAACGGCATACATTCCTCAGTCTCGTCTGTGGCGTAACCGAACATCAAACCCTGTTTGTTTTTTGAAAATAACATCGCGAATTAGGAATAACTTTTCTCTTTCGAAACAATTAGTATAATAGGTATTAAATTCATGTACTAAGCTACTAATTCTAGTTAGATTATAGGGAAGCAAGCACTAAGTACAGAAGATCGTTTGTGATTCTTTGCCGGGAATCGGCACATCACAAACGGAAATAGTTCGTGTCCGAGCTAATTACGATTCGATCTCGTATCGACTTCCAGGCAAGGAAAACTACAAAATCACATCACTCATGTTCGATTAATGGAAAAAAGTGCGAAACAGAATGGAGACAGTTTCAAAGTAAATATTAGACGAAGATATTGGTTAGCAAGCGGCGAAGCAAGAAAAGATCATACGTGGGTTAGTCAAACGGGCTCGTGCTGACGTAGAAAAATGTTTTTATCGTAATTGCCGCAATAATGACGATAAATCTACCAAACACTGATGAATTCGAAGACTACCAACAGCAAAATTTGCGGCAAACCTCCACCGCTAAAAGTATAATACATGAACGTTCAATGGGGAGTTGGGGAGAAACAAAGTGTTAAAACAAATTAATTGAATATATATATATACAAAATATTAATTTTTCACAATGGGAATAGAGCTTGCTCAAAGAGCAGAAGAATGTGTGCAAAATAGGAATAGCTGAAAAAGGTGCTCTACAAAGGCACACCGATTCAAATGATTAAGAAAACAAAAGGAAGAGATAGAGAAACATGGCAGAAAGGAAAAAAAGAACGTGGCAAAGAAGAATTACTACTGGATTGGAAAACGAGAATTGACCTGATCGCCAGCGCCAACTTCTTCGTCGCTTCGGTTCTCGTGAACCCCTGCCGCGATATTTGGCGATTGTGCATCGATTGCCATCAGAACGCTGCACAACTTGTAGTCAAAACCTGTTGAAACGACGAGTTTTTTCTCGTTAGATCGAAAAACACATTTCGCTACTTTATGTCGTGTTCATTGGCTTGATAATAGGTTGATTCTTTAAACGTTTCTTTCTTTTTGCTTCGGTTAAAAAAAAAAGGTAGGAATATATAAGATCCTTTTCTCGATGATATGTGCTTATTCGGCGAACAAGCAGCACGGCCTTTTCCCTATCAATGGTTCTTCTCGTCGAGTACGTCATTACCAGTGCTATTTTCGTGCAAAACGTTAGACGCAATTGTCGGGTTCTATATCGAATATTAAAGCGGATGGTGGTGGATTGTCGATGACCGTGTTGATGACATTACTGGAATACGATGCGACATCTTGATATTGCCACTGAACGATTGATCGCAGACATTCTTTTTTTTGTATTTGCTTGTTTTGCATGAAATATGGTGAGCGGTCTTTCTGTTTAAGCGCATATTCGTGAACTTGATCGAATTTCTGTTAATCGTATTTCTTATGGGTACCGTGGAAATATGGCTGTTATTGTTTTCCCGTGAGATGAGTCATTCAAGCCTATAAATACGTAATGCGAATTTGTCCATTCGAACATTTTTCGTCGAGACCATTTTCATTAAACTCAAGTATGACACTCTCTATCTTTCTCTTCTAACACTCGCACACTCGTTCTCACACTCTCAGTGGTTTCCCATGATTAAAAAAAGAGTGAAGAACACATTTATATATACGTATATATAAAGATTCGAAAGCCACTCCGGGTAACATCGTGTATTAATCGTCGATAAATCGATTTATTATTTGGCTGCTCTGTGGCACGGGCTGAGAATGGGTTATGTACCTGATCACCGGCACCCACGTCCTTCTCTTCCCTGTCCATATGGACTCCATCAGCGATATTCGGTGATTGTTGTTCGATCGCCACCAAAAGGTTCAACGTGCGCCAATCAAATCCTGCCACCACCATTACACTCTTACGTTATTATATTTACAGTATTTTTAAGGTTGTTTTTTTCATCAACCTCCAAGCAACAATGGGCGTTTGACGCATGACACATTATGGCTTTTGTTTCTTTTTATAAGTGAACAAATCGGTTTTCAAGCGGGATCGATGCTATTTGTTGCGCTGTTCAATTGTGAGTGCAAAACATTAGTTTTTCTATGTACATTTGCTGATTTATTTATTTCTCTCAAGTGGTTATAGTCGTGACCGGTCCGTTTTTAAATATAAAATTGCCTTTTTTCATTCCGTCTTGACCGTATTTTCCTTTATGATCGCTGTGCAACGATTGTCTTGTCATGTTACATTTTCGTTGAGAGACTAATTTGTTGAAAATAAAATAAAATGACGATGTAATGACCGACTATGACGTTCTCAGAGTGTTACATTATCCTCATGGCATTCAAGAGTAGCAAATACTTAAACATACATCACTGAACGAACCCTCGGTCATTAATAAAGAATTGATAGAAAAATTAATAGAAAATAGGTTGGGGCTTGTGGTGAGTGGAAAAATATATATTAAAAAAAAAAAAAAAAGAAACTGAAACAATTGTCTACTGTGAACTAAAGTTTTTCTATTACCTTTAGAGGAGTCGTCGTAACCAATGTGATTGACCGTATTTCGCACGATCTGTTGGTAGTCCACCACTGCCTTTGATGTTATTTCACCGCAAAGCAAAATCATTCCAGTTTTCGTTACAGTCTCTGTGCAATGCAAACAGAAAAATACATTATTCAAAGAACCATACTTATCGCTGGTTATTGACAAATTCGGGCAGATAAGAACTATCGATCGCGCGACTCGTCCACAAGATGACTCATAATCGTTATAACGATCTAGGTGATAATATTTTTCCAAGAATTGTTATTCATAGATTGTCATTATTGCGATAATGAACAAATAGAAATGTCTGAAATTGCAAATTTGAAAATGCCGAGGGTGTAACTTCTACACCAAAAGTGAGGTTAGAAAAACAAGAGTTTCTAAACATTAGGCCTATATGTGTATAGAAATATTTCAAAAGTGACCGTCTAATGACCAAACTTGTTCTCAGAGTGTAATTTGTCATCATGGCATTCAAGAGTAGCAAATACTTCTACAAACATCATTGAACGAGAGTTTGGTCTTTTATAAAAAAAAAAAACTCTTTCCGGAAGAAAGCGCTGATTTTTTCAAACATTATTGTTGATCATTTTTGTTTATAATGGTGATTACCGTAAATTATCACAAGCTAATTCTCAATGGGGCTGATTGTATTTTCATACAAACAATTTTTTCCCGTAATAGAAATAATAATGGTTTATTTACCACAGGCGACTTTGGCATCAGGATCCTGCTCCAGATGTGCATCCAGAATGGCATCGCTTATCTGGTCGCACATTTTGTCTAGGAGAGAAAACAATTTCGATTTAAATTATAAGAATCATCACGACTACTCTATAAGCATCAAATTATCGTTCCATTCATTATTTCTTTCGTTCTCGAGCCTCGAGTCAAGCAGGCATGTAGTCTCGAGCAATGGTTTTTCTTACTTCTCCACAGAGAACTATTACATCAGCTCATACTTTGGTCAGTTGATTGCTCGACATTACTATTCCACAGGGTCATCGCTATCGTTAATCATTCGAATATAAATAATAGAACGGCTAGCTTGTATTATTTTTTCCTTGATAAAATTCTTCGAACGCGCAAAAAGTGTAAAAGATTCGCGCGTGCAACCGTACTCGACCATGGATGACTCATTGAACACTTATAGAAACAATACAAAATTCAGCGGGTTGATGAATTAAACAAAAAAAAATTCCTATCTGCGCATCGTTAGTTCTCGTTGAATTTTATGCGATAAAAGTGGTCAATCATGTGTCAAAGAAAAAAAAGCCGAGCATTTATCGAGAATAGATATTGGGAGCCGAGAATATAGTTGGTAGCGCTGTTAAAACCGGAAATCGGAGTGGAGGCAAAAAAATATTTGCCGAGCACATGGCGAGAGCGATGTGTGTAATGCGATATGCGACCACGTTTGTCGAACAATCTTTGTGCTTCGCGTGAAATGAATTTACAAGACAAAACAACTCTCCCTGTATTCGAGAAAATCGTAAAATTCAGAACGAATGTGTCGGCCCAAATAAGTTGAAACATAATACTCTTGGGTTTCGGAACAATTAAGGGGAAAACAAAATCGTTGCAACCGAGAGCCAACAAAGAGACTTTCGTGTGGGACGTGTGTGTTTCTCTCGATGTATGCGTGAAGTAGTATATATAGATATGAAGTAACGAATATATGTTAAAGGGTGGGGGGAGCAGTGTGCGCACGCGGCACGGAAACGAAGCCTGGGTTATCCATGGCGGCACGAGGAGACGGTTGCCCCGCGCGGACGGTAGACAAGAATGGAAACAAAATCACACAAAAATAATGGCTCATACGTTCGGAAAAACAAAGAAGACTCAATGAGAAATGATACCTGGATGTCCCTCGCCAACAGACTCGGACGTGAAGAGAAACGTCGTGTTCTGCTGTAACTCAGGCGGCGCGTGCCCGTTCGCGTATCCGTTCATGTGGTGTGATGTCTCCGGCATTTTCGTTTCCTTGCTGCTGCTCTTACTGTGACGTTCTGCGCTGATCTCCGAGCAATTTCTCGTATTAACGTACCCCCAGTAAGACGTCTCGCGTCGTACAGTCACCGCGAGTAATGATTTAACGGGTGAGTTCGTCGTACCGAGCCCGCGAATGCAAGAGCCACACAGCCGCGACACTCGACCGAAGGGTCGTACCAGCGCAATAGTGAATACACTGTTGGGAACGCTTGGGATGTAAAAGAGACTCCCCGCTAGCCCGCCCCCGGTATTTATAACCTCGGTACGTACGGTCTCCGCTTTCTCGGTTATCTTCGGATCACGTGGCCACGGAACTATGCGCTATATATTCACCTCTTCCAGTTCTTCTCGACCGATGGCGGTAAATTTGAATTTCGAATATTCCTTTATTCCTCCTATTATCGATTTTCGTGGCTTCCTCTGCGCCAAATTCACGTTGGTTTGGCTGAAAAAAAGGTTTCTTATCAATTTGGCATTGTTGGCAATGGACAAAGAAATTTATTTGTTCGATCGGCATTTTTGAGACGAAACAAACTAGTGTCTCGTTTCTGTTTTTTACTTTCTCACGGACGAAGCTTTGTGTTTACGAAAATGCAATTTTTTCGTTACATAATAATTAGAATATTTCGAATACTCGGACAATCATATCTAGAAAATAATGATAAATGTGTGAGCAATGATCTTGCTCAATTTAAATATCTATGTATAACGAAAATTACTCAAGTAATTGTAGAGAAATTTTGGACACAAGTCGAGCTGCAAGTGCCCAAATTTCGTAATCATGAGACTCCGCACCTTGAATTAATTATGAGAATCTAATATTAACGTTTATTTCATAAATGAGATGTCCTTCGAGGATTTTGTTGACTAATCTTCAATAAAATTAACAAAAACGTCCCAAATTTAGGAATTTTTTAGTTCATTGAACAAAACGAATTCTAATACATATAATTTTCATTGTAAGGCTTGCTTGATAAACAAATTGGGAAAAACCATGCTCATTAAAATTTGCACATTGTTACTTTATGATTGTTTATTCACAAACTTTAATTTACGAGGAAACCAAAATTGCAAAAGCCACTTCTTCATTTTTTCAATACGTAGTTTATCATATGCCCCAAGGAAATTATCAAAAAACAAACAACGAGGGTATCTTAATGTTAAAAATTAAAAACTCTTGAATTCCCTGCTCCGCGTTGTTTTGTTTTTCGCTGAAATTAATATTATAATCTTGTGCAAGAACTGATACGAATGATTTCGCACGAGAAAGCTCCCGAGGCATATTCGAGATTCGTTTTAATCGCTGGTGTCGTGCAATGGAGTCACTGACATTCTATTATAGATTTTTTTTTCAATATTTCTCGGAAACGTATTTATCGTGTAAAAAATGTTATTTACGTTGCTGAAAAATATCACTGTAGCACTGAGAACGTTTTCTTCGTACACACGATAACTATAAGGAAGAAAAATAATAATACGTCGAATTAAAATTTTGTGACGACGATGTTTCCTCGACGAGAGCTACGGCGGCACTGAATTCACATCGGGTTGTCGCCCCCACTTTTATACATAGCCTGTGGTCCCTCGGTGCGAATTTATGCCAATGAAACGAAAACGAAAAATCGTAGTCAAATATTTAACGGTCGGCACGATTGGTGAAAATTGTTGACGAAATATACGATGAAGGACGAGTTCGTAAGGGCACAATTGTGAAATTTGTTCCGAGAGAATTTCGAGAGAAAACACACACATTGCTCGCAACGAAAATTGAGATATCTTTGGTCTTCGATCAACGTTTAATTTTTCAGATTTTATCGGCAATGCAATGGAAAATTGCGTCACCGTTTGTGGGACGAAATTGCGGAAACACGTTAAAAAAAAGTTTTAGAGAGAAATTGTTTCCACTATCAACGTCTCTCCATTTAAAAGCAAAATTTAAAAAGGTCTGTTTTCGTTAACGTCATCTTCGAGCCAAATATTCGAAATATTTTTTCATTCTGATTCTGGGATATTAAAAATTATATATTGTTTAGAAGATTTTGTTTTCAAAAAGTGTCTGTGAACGTTTGTAAGTTGCAAGTTTCGAGGGGAAAATTATTAACAAAAAAAGCTAGAAAATAACGGTGCTTCGTACTGACTTTGGCTCGTATCGTTTGAAACGTTCAACTATTATAATTAACATTTTTTTTATCTTATTTTCTATTTTTGTAAAATGGAAGCTATCGCTGAAAGATTCATATATTTTCCGCAACGAATCAGAAATTCATCCATCTAAATGAGCCAACATGAGACACGCGCCAACAATATGAGTTTGCAAAAAATCGATCCAGTGGATGAGCTTTGAAAACACGTCGAGAAAATGCAAGATCTGTTGTTTTGAGTAAACTTGAAAATAAAAATCTTGCAAATAGTTTTAAAGTGAAACTTTAGTGAAATTAAGGGGGAAAATAAACCACTGTAGAGTCTGAAAAATAGAGGATACTTTGGGAATTGTTTTCCAAGAAAGTAAACAACATATCGAAATTCGGTAAAAAGGTCTTTATTATATAAGTATTGAACACTGTTTATAAATTTTATCAGAGTTGTACTAAACAAAATAACGGCTTCCCAGCATTTTTCCAGTTGAGTCTTTTTTCCATAGCTGCGTGGTCGTACCCATAACTGCTACAATTTCAAAGATATAATAATGAACCAACAAGCTTTCGATATAGTATGATAACAGCTTCGACACTACGTAGGATTTCTTTTGTAAATTGATTTTTGCAAAAGTGGGGTGTTCTTGAAAAAAAAATTCGAAAAAACGCAAAAAAATCGCACGAAAATTGTTAACAACATTTGAACTAGGCAATATAAAAAAAACCTATGTAGTGCCGAGCACACAATATACAGTTTTGAATATACGGTCAGAATTTCAAGTCAATCGAACAACAATTGTTCGAGATATTAGTTCGGCCGTCTTGAAATTTGTAGTTTTGAGAAAAACGCGTTTTAAATCTTAAACGCTCGCATAGAGCTGCTTTCAAAATTCGAGCTCTTACAGATGTTTTCCGTGCATGAAACTTTGCCACGTGATTTTCACGATATTAAGGTACAGTTTGAAACAATAAACAAATTTCGATTATCCGAAAATTCTAGAGTCGTTTACCCCCTTACGAGGAAACAGTTGATAAATGTCGATTTAGTGATTTTTCGTTCTGCAAACATGAAAAAATAACAATTTTCAAACCTCGCGATAGAAATGACGAAACAAAATAGATTGTCTTAATTTGTATTCCTCCTGACGATTTATCATACGGAGTATACCGCCTCGCGTAATTTATCCGGAACGGCACATGGATAATTCGCTCGGCAGCTTGGCGAAGGCAGAAAATCTCGCTATCGGTAGGAAAAAAAAACAAAAAAGATATCGATAACCCCAATGATCTTTCGTTGGGCTCCGCGAATACAGAGGGATGTAACTACATGACGAAAGATTAGACACAACTGGTGTGAGCATATGGGGAAACCTCTTGGAATCTCTTCAGCTGTTCGTACATCGTCATTACTGTGATAAGGGAATTTAAAAAAGAAACTAATAAGACATCACGATAAAAAAACGAACCATACATACTGTCACGATTGGGAAGAAGGTCTAAACTTTGCGTCATGTTTAAAATGGAGATTGCTGCGACCATGATACGACAGTTTTTTTGGGGATAACCACGTTTGAATCTATGGTTATAAGACCGGACTACTGCCAGTCTCGCCTGAAACAAATTGAGAGATATGTTACGAATTGTGTCCTTCTGAAGAATTTGGCAAAATATTCATGATTGATTCGAGGCGATGACTCATATTTTTTTTAATCATTTTTATTTATGAAAATGTTTTGTTCTATATAATCAACCTGATATTAAAAAATAATGCTATTACGTTGATCGAAGGAGATAGACGTACGTCGATATATGTAATCAATATTATACCCCAGAAAATAATGACTTTTTATTCTAAGAATTAATAACTAAAAGTATAAGAAGTTATTATATACAAATATTCTTGAAGAATAAAAATGATGAAATTAACTCATATTCTTTAATATAACATAGGTCGTTTATCAATGAACCTGTTAACAAATTATAGTCTCGATAAATCTGTTCATGGGCGAACTGTATTCTCCCTTCCCTCGTCGGTTACGTTTGTATAGGACTGGGTCGATAACACCAGCGTTTGATATGATTGAGCGTTCGTAGGAAGGAGCGAAGCTCGAAAGATCAACGCTTTGATGAAACGGAACAAAGAGAAAAGGCTCGGAAAGCATCAGCGTTTTGAAGGCAACGAAAATATTGCATGATTGATCGGTGATACGAGCTTTGATCGATGAGTATCGCGAGGCAAGCTGTTATTAAATCGATGGATATATCGACTATTCTTAAATATCTTACCAGTTTATGATAAGAAAAATAATTCAAAAATAATTAACGATTAGAAAATCATTAGAAATTATAATAGAATGCTTGGAAAATTATTCGTCGCTTCGAAATTAATAGTAAATTAATAAATCATTAGAAATCATTTTGAATCGTTAGAAAATAATTCGAAGAGGAACAGAAATTTATCGAATTATCGGTTAAAACGTATTACCTCGGGTAATCGAATAAAAAAATAATACGTCATGGCTAGTTAATAGTTGTACGATACTGATGAAATTGTAACGATATTAGCGACATGTGAATGACTGACTGATCTATATTGCGTCATTGACTGACACTTATCTCGCGACTCGTAATATCCTGCCGAAATTTATTTCATCCGTAATTTATCAATTGCCGGTTTCTCGTTACACATACGCATCGATCGTGGCTCTCGGATAACGAGATTGCTGTACACTTACGACACAAATTACTCGAACACTTCATCGAGTGACTTGGCAATTTGTTTCCCTCATAAATAAATGTATCTCGCGAGTGACTCAACGCGATAAAAAAGTGAACACAGAAATTTGTGTATTAAAAATTATTCGATCGTTATCTATGCAATTTCCTTTTCATTCTCGACAATAGCTATTCAAAATATATGAAAAAAACAATCAATCGAATACCTACACGTAATTAACAATATAGACAAATCTTGTGTCAAGAAGCTCGCAATCTCTCAGCGGTTTCAATAATCGAAGCTATCTTGTGTCGTTACAAGTGTCTCGCATAGTTGCCTATTGTTAAAGAGAAACGAAATTGACGGGTCGATAGCGCGCCATAGATTGTGACTGAGAATTAGAGACAAGCATCTTCGTTGTACATTAAATTCTTAAAAATTCCGGATAGCCTCTTCTTATCCGGGGGTTACGAATCTTGTGTTGTGTATATAATTATAGCGACATGTGATTCTGTAAGAGGAAAACGTGATACGTCTGAGGTCATAACGTTGGCAGTGCCACATCGCGCTGTATGTGTCGGGGGGAGACATCCGTTACGATTAATTCCTCATTCCAATATCATTTTGGATTGATAAGTTTCCTTTAAGAATTTGGGCCTAATGATCGCTTCTTCTCGTATTCTTCGGATAGATTTTGCCTGACTCGACAATCCGAGACACGTTCAATGTTGGCGAGATATCAGATTTCAAAAACTCCTGGCTTAAGAGTTACTATGACGCGCGAAGAAATTAAATATATTTATATCGAAGACTGTTATCTGATCAGGACATCCTGACAACGCGGAAATTGTTCGTGAAAGAACTTTCTTAAGGGATCACGTACAGTTAGAATTTTCAAAAAATCGATTTTTTTTTACATTTTCTAAAAGTAGCACATTTGAAAAGTATTCTGTGAAAATTTTAGACGAATCCGACTGTTGGGTATGGAGATATGTAACTTTGAACGGAAATTTTTCTTCTGCATGTAAATCGTACTGAAAACTTTGAATGCGTTTTTCTCGAAACTATGTTTTCGAACACGGTGATCACTGTACCTCGGAAACGGCTTTACCGATCGACTTGAAATTTTGCTCACTTTTTCTAGACATAATTGTCCTCCGGATGAACGAAGGATTTTTCTATGCGATTATTTTTTTTTTTTATAGCTGAAAATGTGAGCAAAATTTGGGTCGAAAACACAACTTTGACTTCCAACATCCACCATTTTGTGAAAAATCATAAAATTTTCAAATCCTTCGATCAACCGGAGCATTATGTCATTAACTAATGATCCCTACTTTTATTTTGATTTCGGACGATCCGGTGACGAGCTGCACTGATCACCGCGGAGGACCTTTTTTTGGGACCCCTACGTTACGTGCGGTTATGGAAAAATTTCTGCATATTTTGCAATGAAAAAATTGTATTATTTACTTAAAATATATGTCTTTTGTATGGAAAAAGATTTACGATTAATTATTTAAATGTGTCCCCAAAAAAAATTCGCAAAAAACCCCTTTTTTTCGAAGTCCTAACTGTACGTGACCCCTTAAAAGAGGAAAAAGAAAAAAAGCGTTTGTTTAAAAAAGTTCATATCGATAGTTTTAAAAATGATTTTAAGCTGGATTTATCGTTAAGCATACGCGTATCTCTCGAAAAATCATAGTGCCGACCTTCCTGCTTGGACCAAGCGATGATTATTTGCGTTTAAGTGCCAATGGGCTACCGAAAATGTTTCAAATTGATGCAACGCGGTTCCAGATTGCGGTAGGAAGAGAGATAATTGTATAGCATTTTCGCGTAGGTATCCTTTTCTCTTTTTTCCTTATCTCATGGCCGAATTCGTGCTATGACGCGGCGTTTCAACACAGCGATATTGTCAAATCAGAAGCTCGTTTCGGTACACCTTATTCGTGAAATTTTAACGATCGAGAAATTACTTTTAAGTCCGATGCTTTGAATCGGTTCAAGCAATGAGATTATTTTTAAGACGCGTTTTTTAAAAGATTAATTTTCGTATATACTCGTTTGCATGCAAACTGAAAGGAGATCGTTTAATTTTTAAAACAATTATTGCTTTACGTAAAACACTAAGAAAACAAATATAACGACGGTCCAGCTCGACAAATAGATGGATTCTTTTTTACAGCGATAACGATAGCCTCGAACGATAAGACATCCGTGACCCGCTCCGATTTAATTCGCATTGTGTGAACGTGGGGGTTTGCAGAAAACCGCTCTTTTGACTCTCATGACCTTGGCATCTTTCTTTCTTTTTTTTCCTTTTTATTATTTATAAAATATTGATTGCGTTTTTGGGATTCGGTAATAAATTCAGAAGAACTCGCGTTGGATTTGCGCAATATACTTTTGCTTGTGTTTTGTACGATAAACGTTGGACTTGCAAAAATATTCGTACCTTAATTACGTAGATTGCGTTGAGATCCGGGTTTGGGCTCATTTTTTTGACAATCCACTCGTGAGGTCTCAAAAACAACGCGAATAAATATGAATCAGCCGGGGGCAGGATGCTGCTTACTGTCATTGGAAAGTATCGTGTTTTTCAGTTCCTCGAGGGTAAGAGATTAAAAACCGACAAACATTTATGTATCATCTTTTGTTTTCATCTCACGTCGCGAAAATTTGAAATTTGATGGGGAAATCAAAAGCAAAAACAAAAAATAAATGAATTTGTAATACTTGTTTCATTTGCACGCGTGGGTCATTGAAGCAAGTCGACAATCAGGCGCTTCGATAGCACTTTTGTTGCTCGTAGAAAAGGAGCAGTTCACTGACCCTTGACACTGTCTCTATTCGGCTGTCGTACTACGAGGCTAAAAGTCTTCATTGCATTTCTTTTCTTCTTTTACGCGTGCTTTGTGTGTCGAGTGTTCAACCTTGACCGAGGTGAAACTCTCAGCCACGTCTTTTCAATGGCTCCAACCCTCTTCTTCTCTATTCTCTCCATCTAGATAACTCCCTCTTTTTTCACCTTCCTCATTTCGTCTTAAGGTCATCCAGTTTTTTTACGTCTTTCCTCTTTCAATCAATAATACATACCTATATGAATGACGAGAGGCAAAGCTCTCGACATTGGCGAGCCCCCGGTGAGGAGACTCCTCGGAGCATTTTGCTGTATTATCCCCGCCGTTTTCGCATCTCGGTCTGTTATGCGCTAAAGTACCGAGAGTGTTGGGGATCGATATTCACGCGAGCAGGGGAGCCCAGTGGCCGAAAATAGACGAAAAGCCCCACTTACAATATTCATAGGTACACATTCAAATGTTTTTGTACCTTTTTCGTGTCGTGTGAAACACCTATGGTATTTAAAGAGAAGTCCACGAGGCGAATACGACCGAGTCATCCGTGGACAAAAAAATAGTCCCGGTATCAACCCGAAGGTTGCGAGTTCAATAGATTCATATTGTGACGTGATTTTTTGGTTGAGAATGAATCGCGACCGCAAGGTTTCGGTATTGTCCGGTTTAGAGCCTCGCCCGGCCGTTTCATTGAGGTAAAAACGGTTGCCCCTTCCCGTTCGATTTTAGGGTCAATGAGGATCGAGGCACTGACTCAAGGTCAGTTTAAGGTCGCGGCATTCGTTCCTGACGGGAAGAGTAGGACTCGACGTAAGGAGTAACATTCGCGGAGTAGTCTCGGGGAATTGATGCAAGTTCGGTTAAAATGGTGGCTCGCCGCTGGAAGGTGCGTCGCGTCGTAGAGCGGCTGGAGGATTTGAGGTTACGGGCGAGGTAAGGAGAGATGATTTCCGAGATAGTCGCGAGGTATCGCGAATACCGGTAAGAGACGAACCGAGTGAGACGGCAGCAGCAGCAACATCCAGCGATGATGGATTTTCAGATGGAAACTTATGAGGGTTTTCGATTTCGGGGTTTCATCATCGGTCGTTGATGAGTCGTTGATGAATCACTAGCGGTCTTCATAGAGTCGCTATCGTGTCTTGGTCGACAAACCAGACACCTTGTGTCATCGTGACAATAGTTCGTTTATTCGATCGTCCAGACCGCGGGATACCGATCTCTCCCATCTTATCCGCGGCTGAAGTTTTGTCGTTCACGCGCGTACTACGATATGATGCATTCATTAACTCGCGGAAGAGAAGAACAAGTTTCGTGCAAAGTGCTCCCGATCTGCAGCGATTATTATGCCTATTTAGCGTTAGGTAGAGACTTGGGTGCGTTCTGGCATATATCGCGGCGAGGATAACAAATCCAAGATTAACGACAGCTC
Source organism: Netelia virgata (assembly GCA_951802705.1). NCBI lineage: Eukaryota > Metazoa > Arthropoda > Insecta > Hymenoptera > Ichneumonidae > Netelia > Netelia virgata. The sequence continues at coordinate 25,771,483 of OX637867.1, read as the reverse complement.
GGTAAGCCGTTTGACTTTTCATACAAGTTGGCCCAAGTTGGGCTCCTGTTTGCTCATGTAAAATATCGCTCGATTTTCCCGTTTTCCAATCACGCGTTCGAGTCGAGATCGAGCTCTTGAGTGTCCACTGTCCCCACTACCCTGATCCCTGATAGTGTGTCCACTACCCTGATCTTCTCTGCAAGAACCTGGTGACCGAGTGTCCGAGGGATTTTGCAGCCGTTGAATTCTCGCGACCGTGTCTAGATTTACCGGTTTCGTTGCTTCCGGAGAAACAATAAGCGACGGATTTGATTATCGGACGATTCGCGTGTTCCATTTTCGTTGAGATCGTGTCCGATTCATTTTTGTTATAGCCGATAACCTTGGTGGGCGGGTTGTGCCCTCGACCCCCGGATTTAGGTCGGTTCTCGATACCGGCGATACAAAAATCGACAGGCGCCCATGCCGGTACATGTGTGGATGCGCGAGCTGGAGCGGGGGTTGAAGGTGACGAGGACGAAGAATCTATCACAATATATACGTATATTTGTTAGACTTTTTGTGAGTTCGAAAAGAATATATGTGGCATACGATCATTCCAAGGGTTTCGAAGAATGAAATATTGAGCTTTTTTCGGAATTGTAATATTAGCGTATGTGGTTAGTTATGATTGCGCCGAAAAATTCATATCTGACCACCAGAGGGTAGCACCGAAAGGCTAAAATCAACGATTTGCCTGCTACTTAAGGGATCGTCAAATACGAACGTCAGTAAGTGGGAGCGTTACTTTATCACTAACAGATAATCACTTGAGGCAGGACTCCACTGTGACGGTCAGAAAACGAAGCTTCTTTTCGTGAACTTGTTTAATTCACTTAATGGTTTTTGTTTGGGCTTCATTAAAGATATGTTATTTCACATACATTAAAGTGGATTCAAGTAAATTTTTATTGAAAAAAAAACCATAGCTGAAATACCTACGATACATTTTTTTCGAAACCACGTTTTTTGAACTAGTGCGGACGTTAAGGCAGGAGACTCGTATAGAGGCGTGAATTTTTGTCGATTTTCATGAATTTTTTTTTAACGAATAACTTATTCGATGTTTTTGAAATTCGGCATATTGTTTATTTATATTTTTAACTGCTAGTAGATTTTTTTTTGTTTTTTAATGAAATATGACTGATGTATCGTACAGTCTTCGGAAAAGCGCAGCGCCAGTTGTTTATCGGTGGGGCTTCTAGCTCTTGTTGTAATCATCCAAAACAAAGTTCTGATTGTTTATTAATGTTACAATCATTCGGTGAACCTACAAAAAATGAAACAAAAAACTTCTGAGATTGCGACACTTTATAAAAAAACTTTGCAATTTTTACTACACTTTTGAATAGTTTTCGCCTCGAAAAAATTATTATTTAAAAAAAAAAAAAATTCAAAACAAGTAGGTTCATATAGAAAGCAATGGAATAGAAAAGATGTGTGCAAAATTTCAGCATGCTTGATGGAAAATTCTTAAGATGTTATACTAACATTTTATGAAATAAAAAAAAAATATTTTTTGAAAATTCTATACGAGTCCTGCCTTAACTCGAGCATTAATAGTCGGATATGTAACGTTTTTGCACGTAATTCATTGTAATTGTAATAGCTATCCTTGAGCTTAGCCGTTCTTGTTTTTGTTTATTTTTCTAAATATGGCCACGTTTTCATATAAAAAGTATTATTTTCACCTAAAATATTTTCCTTCAAAATGCTTTAATAAATAGTAATTTTCGAAAGAAACCGTCTACGCTCAACAATTTTATGTACACGCAATTGCGTGCAAACATGTTATATATCCGACCATTATTGCTCGAGTTATCATCCGTACCAGTTCGAAAAACGTGGTGTCGAGACAAATTTATATTTCACTATTTTTTTCAATATATATATTTTTTTAAGAAAATTTTACTTGAATTTACCTTAATATATGTGGAATAACATGTCTTTAATCGAGCGCAAACAAACTATTAAGTGAATTAAAACAATTCGTTAAAAAACCTTATTTTTCTGACCGTTTCTGACCAATATGCGTTTTTTCGGTGAAAAAAAGCATAGAGCAAAAATCAAGCATTTTTTAGGCGATACAGGTAATGCTGGGTTATTTAATTAATTTCCATATAATAATACAATATCTGAACTATATTTTCCTAAATTTTAATTTCCAACTATTGATAAATAAGCCGTTGGCCGCAAATCTCTTCGAAAAAAGTTGCTTTGCGGTGTACACTATAACTCATCACTGGATCATCTGAAGCAAAAAAATCTAAATGCGTTTATTAGGTGAGATGTTTCTCAAGGTAAAGCTTTCGATTTTTTTAAATCAAGTTTTTCATTTTCGGTAGCACTTGCAGTTCTAAAAATGCGATTTTTGCTAACAAAATCGGCAAATTTTTTAATTGAATAATACAAATGAATTATAAAAATTAAAACTCGACAGCGGTACCTGGTGATTTATGTGTAGAAATAGTGTACAATATTTCAAAAGAATCGGTGCGTTAGATTTTGAGTTACCTACAGTATACACGAACTTCAAAAAATACGACTCATAACTTCGGAAATTTTTCTCCGACCGACTTGAAATTTTGATGCAATCTTCTTGAGATGTTATACTTTGATTTTAACAAATTAAAAAAAGATGCAAGAAAAATGTTAATACCTTACCCTGCTCTTAAGGGCTCGCATACCCCTGAAATTTAAAAACATCGGGTCGGGACGGCTACCTCGCTAACTGCCGCACCCCTCTTCTTGACAGCTACGTTTCGTATTTTTTTCGCGCGCCAAACGTGGGTTTCTTAAAAACCAAGGTTGTTTATAGGATGTTTATAGAAACTGGAATTCACAAGAGATTGCAGAAATCCATAAAAAACACGAAAATACAAGAGGTGTACAGTACGAAGCTGGAATGGGAGACTAGTCGTAAGTTCATTCAAACGCGATTTAAACGCGTTTTTCTCGAAATTATGTTTTTAGACATGGTCTGTACGATAACTCAGTCAATTTTTAATATTTTCTAACTTTTTTTTATAATCTTGATTACTATTTACTCTATAGTCTGTCGAAAAGATTTTTTAATTTTTTGGCCGGACAATTTTTTATAAATTAATAAACATTCATTTTTTCTCTTTAAAATGCATACTAAAGTTTGAAGTACTGTCATTTTTGTATTTTTGACAAAACAACAAATTTCTCTCCGTCAAACTATAACTACTAAATTTCTTTATTAGATTCTGCTTTATTTTTGCAAATTGGATAATTCTTGGTGAAGTTATGATGCCGACCAGGAGGCACCGCGATGTTCATCAGTCGTTCATTTCAACCCGTGAAAAATAATGTTAATATTAAAAAAAAAAAATATTATTACAGTTGAAATGTCAATACAAAATGTGAAATTAACAATTTAATTTTTTTTTCACTGAGGGGGTCGGGGATTCGGCGTAGAATAAAAATAACTAATTACTGAGAATTAAATATAACTGTTTATTCGATGAACTTAAGAAACTCTTTTAACAAAAATAGTTGACTTGTAATGAGCGTGTAGACTAACAATAAGTGAAAGGTCAGTGGTGTTATCGCGATGCTGGTTCGTTAGTAACTGAAAATATTTTAAGAATCACCCCGACGCTTCGCTTGTCGATAATGGAAAAATATCGGAGAAAAGGACGGAAAGTTTTTATAATTTTAAACGGAAAATGCGAAAGTGCGAGTGGGCCCTGAGACCGCCAGATGTGGCCAACAATAACCAGTCCTTGTTTCGGTGGAGACTCGACTTGGGTCCTCGCGGCACTCAACTTTATTACCGGAGAAAACCGTGAGGCGGTTGTCCAATTTTACCTGTACCTGTCAAGGCAGCCAGTTGCTTGAACAGATGCGACTCAAATTGTATTCCTTGGTCCTTAGTAACTCGAAGCGGTGTGCCAAAACGTGTGGCCCAGCCCTCGTAGAAAGCACGTGCAAGCAACGGTGGTTGCCTCCTCGTTTTTCAAAGGAAAAGCTTCCGGCCATTTCGTGAAGCGGTCTACGCACGTGAGGCAGTATCGGCAACCCTCCGAGACTGGCAATATATGTTAACAATGTCGATATGCACGTGTTCGAACCTTGTCAAGGGCGGTGTGAAAGAACTCTGCGGCGCTGACACATGGCGACACAACTTCGACTTCTGGCACTCGATGCATGCTCGTTCCCATCTCCTGCAATCGTTTTTAATCGACGGCCAGACGTAACGTTGCGTTGCCAGCTTGGTCGTCGCCTTGATCCCTGGATGTGCGAGTTGATGTACCATGTTGAACGCGGCTCGGCGAAACGGTGCTGTGACGAATGGTGTCGAAACGTCGCATAAGACAGCTATGTGCGTTTCGGGGGGATCTGTATTTGCCTAAGCTGCAGAGAAGATCCTTCACGTAGGTAAATCTTCAGCTTTTCGTCCGATTGCTGCGATGCTGCCAATGCTTCGAAGTCGATTGATGTTGCAAGTTCTTCAACGAGGGAGAGAGCGTCGGCGACGACGTTGTCTTTTCCAGAGATATGTCTGATGCCCGTGGTGAATTTTCCGATGAAATCGAGATGACGGAACTGTCGAGGTGCGCACTTGTCGGCTTTCTGACGACAGGCGAAAGTGATCGGTTTATGATCCGTGAAAATGGTGAACGTCCTAGCTTCTACCATGTGGCGGAAATACTTGACGGGCAGGTAAATAGCGAGGAGTTCTCTGTCGTACGCTCCGCACTTCTTCACCGACGAGCTGAGTTTCTTCGAAAAGAAACGCCGGGGCTCCCAGCTGCCGTTGATCTGTTGGTGAAGAGTGGCGTCGACGGTGAAATCAGAGGCATCGCAGATGAGTGCCAGCGTCGCGTCGGGCTCCGAATAAGCCAACAATGCAGTTTGAGCAAGCCCTTCTTTACAATGCTCGAACGCGACCTGCGTCTCTGGATTCCAGTTGACCGGTGTTTTGTTACCTAAGAACTGTCGGAGTTGTCTCGCTGTCTGTGGTTAAGGATAGCTTCGAATGGCCTGGACCTTGTCAGGTAGCGGTTGGGTGCCTTCGCCAGACAACAGGTAGCCGAGGAACTTAACCTCGAGTTTACCGAAGGTGCATTTAGATGGGCTAACTACGACCCCGTAGTTTTTCAACCGCTTCTAGAGAGTCTTTAGACGCTGCAGGTGTTCCTCTTCCGATGATGATGCTACGAGAATGTGTTCAATGTAAGCGTAGCAAAAATTCAAACCGCGAAGTACCTCGTCAATGAAACGCTGGAACGTCAACGTGCTGCGTTGAGTAAGCCGAATGACATGAATGGAAACTCAAACATGCCGAACGGTGTTTCAATCGCTGTTTTGGGAATATCCTTGGGAGCGACGGGGATCTGATTGTACGAATGGGGTAGCGGTCCGGCAGAGTCCTCGCATTGAGTGCGCGGTAGTCCCCGCACGGTCGGAACTCGTCGCCTTTCTTCGGCACCAGGTGCAAAGGAGATGACCAGCTAGCTTCGGACGGCCGAATTATTCCCAAACGCAACATGGTTTCGAATTCTTTCTTCGCTATCTTCAATTCGTCCCCTGCCAGGCGCTTCGGTTTGTTCGCGACGGGCGGTCCTGGAGTGGTGCGGATGTGATGCTGCGTCTTGTGCTTTGGCGGGCCAGGAATGCCGTCGGGGCGCGTTATCTCCAGAAAAGTCTGTAGAAGCTCATGGTAAGGAGACGTACCTGAAACCGTTTTTATACTCGACGTACCGCATTCTGCTACCTGACCTTGCACCGTGAGAAGGGTGAGTGCATCGAGGAACCGATGGTTGCGCACGTCCACGAGTAGGCCGTAATGTGCCAGGAAATCGACGCCGATTATGGGCTTGGAGACGTCGGCGATAACGAACCTCCAGGTGTACGTACGACGCAATCCGAGATTGAGAGTCAGCATTAACGTGCCGTACGTCGCAATGACCGGCCCATTCGCGGCACAGAGCTTGTACGTTGATTTCTCGCGTGGTCCTCGCACCATAGTTCGTGGAAAAACGCAAAGATCGGCTCCGGTGTCCACCAATAAACGGATTTTGGAATCTTGGTCGGTGACGAACAGTCGAAGAGACCTCGGGCCTGGATCGCTAGCCACCATTAGCGACCGCCCTGGTCGTTTCCCGATCCGAAGGAGCACGGCGCCTCGCAATTTTTCGCGTCAGTATCGAATCTCCAATGGTACCAACAGACACCGTTCTTACCGTGTCCGCGTCCCGTCGAGCGTGATTGCGATCGCGAGCGTTGTTCCCGTCGGGGAGACCCGTTCGATCCGCCTCGGCCCACGAGAGCTGAAATTTCCCAACGGAAAGCAGCAAGCTCCTGGATAACCGTCATTGCCAACTGAGACATTTTCATCTCGATCACTGTTTCGGACGGATTTCCGGACACCTGAGCCACCTGGTTTCTCGGTGTTGAGTCAGCGATGGCGTCTGCGAGTTCGGCAGCTTTATCTAGGGTCGCATCCGTCTGTTTCTTGAGGATGGCCTGCATATTTGGCGGCAGGCGCCCCATCCACAGCGTGCGAAGGACGCTGTCGGAAACGACGGTGCCGGCTAGCCCGCGCAAATGTCGCAAAAACTGTGATGGCGTCCGGTCACCGATCTCCTCGTGCTCCAGGAGGCGTCGCGTCTTTTGCTCCTGTGACGGGCTTAGACGACGGGTCAACTCGCTTTTTAAATACGTATATTTATCCGTGACAGGAGGATTTATTATAATATCACGGACCTCTATAGCATACTTCGAGTCCAAATTTCCAGCCACATAATTAAATTTTGTTTCGTCCGCTGTTATTTTCGCGAGAGCGAATTGATTTTCGCATTGGGCGAACCACATTTCTGGATCTGCGACCCAAAAGGGTAGAATGCGGACACCAACCCGGTTGAGCGACGCTGTAGCGTCGGCGCCTTCGCCGGGGCTTGCTTGTTCGCTAGCCATATTCGGTATAACTTTTCACGTACGAGACGAAACTCACTGAACGTACGGCGCGAATCACGCACGAAACACAAAAAAATCGGCGAATGTCCACGATTTCGCGCGATCACGTCGGGATCACCAATTGAGGGTGATGCGGCGTAGAATAAAAATAACTAATTACTGAGAATTAAATATAACTGTTTATTCGATGAACTTAAGAAACTCTTTTAACAAAAATAGCCGAGTTGTAATGAGAGTGTAGACTAACAATAAGTGAAGGGTCGGTGGTGTTATCGCGATGCTGGTTCGTTAGTAACTGAACATATTTTAAGAATCATCCCGACGATTCGCTTGTCGACAATGGAAAAATATCGGAGAAAGGAAAGGAAAGTTTTTATAATTTTAAACGGAAAATGCGAAAGTGCGAGTGGGCCCTTTTGGCCGCCAGATGTGGCCGACAATAACCAGGCCTTGTCTCGGTGGAGACTCGACCTGGGTTCTCACGGCACTCGACTTTATTACCGGGAAAAACCGTGAGGCGGTTGTCCGATTTTGTAAATGAAAGGTTTGGAAGGAGGCAAAGGGATACAAACAGAAAAAGAATCGAACGTTTTAGAATGAACGTTGTGAAATTAAATATATGTTAAAATAAACGTCGGCTTTTCATGAGCGGCAAGAGCATATTGGAGACATGGTAACCACATCACTATATAACATTTCTAATAGTTTTTCAAATTTACTCGGTTTCCAGCGCGCGCAGGGTTATGTGACAGCTCGTAAGGTTGAGGTAGAGCAGTCGGAGTGTTCCAGTTTTTGATTTCATTTCATGTGAATTGTAAGTGAAGGCGTGATGTATTTTGTGATCGTTTATTTTTAAATTGTTATAAAGCAAACCGATAACGAGAACGATGATGATAAAATGGATCCATTTGTTGTAAGTTCGAAACAAAAACACGCATCGTTGCATATTGATATTTTTAGCGCGGTGACTTGTATAATACATTCTGCATTAACAATAATCTGCGTCTCTAGAAACATAACGTATGCCACGAATGTGAAGATATTATCGCGAGATTATGGGAAATAATGGAAATAATGCATCTCACGTTTTCTGCACTGTTTCGCGAGCGAATTTTCGAACACTTAGAGAACACTTCGAGCATATAAATATCATGTCAAATGAATATGACGACGTAGGTTAAATAAATGGAAATTTGTGGGCGACACATAGTTGCATAGTGACGACAGGGTTTGCATTTACGCAATAATGGTTTAAAAGAAATCGTTACCAAAATGATGTTTAATCAACCATAACTCAAACTAACTAACATAAAATAAACTAACTGACTATTAATAATCAATAATAACTTTGAATTTTTAACCGTTATCGATGGATCGATTATGGGATATTTTAGTGCTACCAAACTGCAATCGAAACATTCGTCGCCGTCCCGGTTACGCTAATTTTACTCGAATGTCAGACGTATAATAAACATTTCAAGCAAAATAAAATATGTCTTCTAAGCTACACGTTACGCCAGGTCTCAATTTATTTTCGATCAATTAAAAGAGTTATAACGTCTTTATTTATTAACGTGTACATACCGCGTGTCCCATTTTAATTTGTCGATGGAAATAAGTTGAAATGATGAGGTCTTGAGAAAAACTTTTTAGTGGTTTTGAAGGGGACACTGTATGGTGATATTGACAGTTTTTCCATCGAGTCGTTGAGGACTCGTAAAGTTCATCATCGATTTCTCGAGTGGGAACCTATTGTCTTTTAACCATCACACCGTAGCCGAGATTAAGACGATTACAACAATAAAACCAAATATTTCCAGACTCACAAACAATCAAGGTATGACACTTTGGATTTTCGAGAAAGGCGCATATTCATTCAAGGGCGAGGGGCGGGGAATGTTGCAATATTAAAAGTTACCGAACACTCGGGTTCAAATTATGTCATTCTGAACTTAGTGCCTTCATTAGCATTAATTCTTAAATATCGTAATAGAGACAACCTACGTCGCACAATGCGACCGTGCGACCTCCACGTGGCACACCTTGGAGAAGGAGAATGCTAATGCAGGCGTTAGGTTTTCAGTGGCGCATGTTGGGTCCCAGAATGTGCTTACATTTGATCTTGTAAGCACAACAATTGCCCCATTGCCTTTCGCGTGAACTCAACCCCTCGATGTACAAAAATCTCAATATGGTCATCGTATATATGTCAACCTTAAAATCATACAACTTTACCAGCAAACTTCTCTTCCTATGACCTTTTTTTCGTTGTATATTCGTTGTATATTTATCGATAAATTAAAATGGGCAACCCTGTATTCACTGTCCTGTCTGAATTTTTGGTTCATTCATTTTTTGTTTAAGCTGTAAAATTCGTATTGAATGCTTTGGTCGATGAATATATCGAGATAATCCGCCTTGGATAAAATGAGTTGAGAATAATACATCACCCTAGTTCTTACACCCTAGTACGCACGCACGATCGGTTAAATATTCTGTTCAATATACTTATTACAAAAGTAGCGCCGCAATAACAAAAAGAAATTTGTTTGCTTTCATTCGATCGAGCATTACTTTTCTCGCCGTCGAAGGTCATTATCTATTATCATATTGTCGGTGTATTATCAGTGTTGAGCGGAATATTCATCCACACTTAGGTCATAGAGCCAAGGATTTAGAACAAGATCGAAACAATCACCGCCTCTCTCTCGGACGTAAACCTAATTACTTTTAAACGACCATCAGCTATACTTTGTAATGTATTGCAAATTTATAACCGAGACAAAAAATATCAAGACTTTCGAGTTTTTTATACGCACCTTTTTTGCTGCGGTCCTCCAGTATTTTTTCACGCTTCTTTAAGAAATAATTGTTTTTTTTTTATCGCAAATACAAATATTCAATATCATTGGAAAAAAAAACTTTTTACCTGAAATATTTTTCGCTTTCGATTACAATTATTGACGATCCTGTACGCTTGCAGAGAAGCAAATTAACCAAGTTAGAATCGGCAAAGTGGCAATACGAATTGGTGGGTTTGAAGTTTAAAGTATGGGTTTAAAGCGTCAAGGGGTAATCGAGAATAATAATCAACGTCAGAAAGTTTCTTTGACATTAAGATTTTCGAAAAGTTCAAAATTGACTGCCTATGCAAAGCAGTACTTAGCGATTCCTCTTCTGTAGGTAATTCTCTGAATTTGTATAAGATCAGTGAGATTCTTACTCGATAACTGAGACTGTTATACGTAAAAAAGTATATCTTTTTCGATTTGACTTATTATATTTATTAGCGGTGAAAAAAATGATTGTCAAAGCGATTTTGTACAAAAATTATCTTTAGAATTGTAAATTCGTTTTTTAGAGTTATAAGCAAGTCAGAAGGTCCAAATTCATGCTGGCACCCGGAAGAATCATTCCTATGCGGGGTGCTAATTTTTTTCATCATCCACTTTCAATCTTATTGAAATCTGCTCGTTGGACTCTGCCTGATCAATATACCCCCACTCCTCCGATAGTTTTTATGTCCTTGTAAATGTTCGACGTTTGCTACATTATAATATTTCAAGGTATTTTATCCGATTTCCTGAATGCTCCGCTGAACTTTGTTATATGCGATCTGATCGAGTATCGTCAGTTTATCGCGCAACGTCAAACGGAAACGATAGCTCTCGATATTTCCTCGATATTTGAATTTGACAATCTTTCTTTTTTGACTTTATTAATTCGATCGAGTTTGAAATTTTGTATCTATTCATTGATTTTTTTCGCAATTATTTATCATTTTATCATGAAATGTACCGTATTAATAAGGGCTGTCGTTGTTCTCATCTTCCCAATCGTTCTCGGACAGAAAACATTTTTAGACAGCGACGAGAATATCCGAATTTATCGCGCGGTGAAGGAACTTGCGGTAGCGATTGTGGGTAAATTGAAATTGAAAGAAAATGGGTCGATGTATTTTTGTCGTACCGCTAATATTAACCAATCTCAATTAAATTAAATTAATTACTTATCCAATCATAAATCTACTAATTTTGCAATTAGCTTAATAAGCATAGAATCTTATTAATTAAGTAATTGTATCGAACAATTACCAACCGGTAGATTACTCTGGCAAGCGTTTTCTACGGCGAAATTCAACGATAAGACGATAAACAAAAAACCAGAAAAAAGAACATTGAAATAGATAAACGTGTTTTCAGAAAACATATAAGATTTGAATATATTTGTATGTAAAATATAATAGCAAGATTTGTCAGACTGCCTCTAGTACCGATTAAAAAGCGATTAAAAAGAAAATAAAAGTGTATTTTCCAAATCTATCGCTTACTTCATTATCGAAGGGATCTTTTATCAGGAAGGACCGGTGACAATAGTCAATATCATCAAGAAGGACGTTATCAGCAAAGGATACAACGACGAATTCTCGACGAGGTTCCATTTCCATGCAACTTGACAGGTACGCGAGTAGTCTATGAACAAACCGATAATTTATTGTTAATGGTTGTTTAATTCATTTACTTATTATTGAACAAAATTTAGAACATCGATCAAAAAATGTACCGAAATCAGTGCACGAATTACGACCAGGTGACATCGACATTATCGGCGCTATGGGCGATTCATTAACAGCGGGAACTGGTATTTTCGCGTTGAATATATTTGACCTGTTGATCGAGAACCGAGGGGTCGCGGCGCTCGGAGGTGGTCAAGCCTCGTGGCGAGAGTTTCTCACTCTTCCGAATATTATCAAGGTCAGTATCTAATCCCGGCGAATGACATCGGAGGTCCATTGGAATTTTGATCAACCATTAATTCAACTCATATTCATATCCATATGTATTTGTGTTAATTTTTTCGTTAGGTATTCAATCCAAATTTGATGGGATATTCACCGTACGATTCTGCAACGCATCAAAAAGCCTCGGAATTCAACGTCGCTGAGATAGGTGCCATGTCACGAGATTTGCCCTTCATGGCAGAAAATCTGATTCGCCGAATAAATAATAATCCCAAGGTTGACTTACAAAATCATTGGAAGGTAAACTCGTAATATTTTCATATTTTCGGTTTCTGGAAAATTTGGACGGAGAGAATGCATTTGTTTTCGAAAATGAATAAATATTAATTCTTCGCAAAGTAGGATTTCTCTAAATTTCGTACCTTTTGCAAGTATCGATACGAAACTTTTAATTAATTTAATGTATTTATAACTATTTTTTATTTGTTACAAAATAGGTATAACTCTCTTTCTTTCATTGAACTTTAAGGAAAATATTAGTAGATTGAAATTCCCTTCTTCATAAATATCGCTATTCATCCAAATTTAGTTTATCTCACTTGCTGATAGAGAGTGTTTCGTGAATGGGGAAGTTTATGAGGAATCAATTCACTTTTTAAAGTATATCGGCCTTGAAAATTTTTAATCTTCGTATTTTTTTTCTAAATGCAAGCGTTAAGAGGCTTACAATGTTTCAGTTAATTAGCATTCTCATGGGACCGAACGACTTTTGCAGCGATATGTGCTATGCACCTTCAGGGCCACGGAGGATAGTCGAGAATCACAGACATGACTTGATCACTACTTTAAGAATATTGAAGCAATATTTACCGAGAACTATGATCTCGTTAATTCCACCACCAAATTTGATGATTCTCACGAAATTACGAGGTAGATCGACACAATGCATGTTCCTCACGCAAATAGAATGCTCGTGCCTTTTGGGTCTACGGTGGAAAGCACAGAGGGACGAATTTTCCGACGTAATGGACGCGTAAGTACCCTAACCGTTAATCATTACTAATAAATAATAATAATTAACAGGTAACCATATTTAACCTATTTAAGTAGATTTTTTACGGTCTATTTAACATTAATTTGTACTTGGTTAAAGTAATTATTAGGTACAACGCTGTAAAAAATTACAGGATATTTTTTTATCCCTAATGAAATTACCAATTTTTGACAGTCTGTGATTTTGGTTGTATTCCCTGTATGAGGATGCAAAAAAAAATTTAGAGCCTGAAATGTCTGCCTTAACGACCTGTTAAATTTTTGTTTTAAATTGAGACCCATCAAAGTTACGTGTCAAAAAGTAACACGAAGAAAATATCTTTAAATTTAATACATCTAGCGTTGATTGTCACTTACAGAAACACAATTGTAGCTTAAATGTTCCAATCGAATTGAAAATCTTATAATTTCTTTTGCAAGATTCTCGTTGTATCGTTGCTATACGATTTTTTAAACTCATTGCGAGTTATAGTTACTTCAATCAAAAGTTAGATCTTTTGCTGAAAAAAAAATGATAATAAAGCTAAGAGTCTAAGTTCTTCAATGGTTTCATCAGAACGACAGATTTCAAATCTTTTCGATAGTTATAGTCCAGTTAAATTTATTTCGTAATTGGTCATCGGCCTTCCATTCGGATATTACCCGGAAAAATTGTTTTCAGCTCACGTAGCTCGAGTAGAGGGCAAGCGTTCCGCTCAAATAGAGATTTCGAGCTTTAAATTCCTTGTTTCCACTGCCGTAGGTATAACGGTATATGAATTCTGCCAATCATTGAAACGAACTCAAATATGGAATACGATCTCTATAAAAATTGTATCGCCGATCGAAACATTGTAACAATGGAATAATTGTTTTACGTTTTTTAATGAAGTTGGCAAAAAATCGACGCAGAAGTTGCAAGCTATCCGGAATTTCAGACGGAAGACTTTACGGTGGTGGTCCAGCCCTTTGCCACGAATTTGACTTTTCCGTTTAAGCCCGACGGCAGCCCCGAGTGGCGTTATTTATCGCAGGATTGCTTTCATCTGAGTCAGATCGCAAACGCCCAGGGTGAGTTTCAATTTTATCATTGGACGTCTTGTCGAAGCGGTGTGTTCAAACGAGGATGTGATTTGTTTGCCTACGGAATTTCAGACTATACTACCTCGCGTCAGATCAATATCGATAATTTTATATACCGGGTGTCTCGGAAGTCCTGCTTCACCTGGCACCTGCGGATAGCTGGCGGTGATAGGAATCCACTTACGAAGTCCGCACGATTGATTCGCCATAGTTTTCGAATGAGAGACGATCTAATTGTCAGTTGTCCAAAAAGAGGGACATCGGTCTTTGCCGGCGAGAGGCTAGACCGGAGATTGTTCCTACCGGATGAGCTCCTATCTTGTCGATCGTTGTTCATTCGGACTTCGTTGATGCATTGTGCCATGTCACGAGGAATGCGACAATCGCGATGCCCCTTTAATATTCGGCTACTCGCTGCTGTTCTCTCGATCTCGTTCGAACGTGGCCGACTCTCGCTCTCCGATTGGACAACTTAGACCGTCTCTCGTTTAAAAACCATCGTTAATTAAGCGTGTGGCATTCACAAGTGAATTCGTGATATTTTCATTTATCCATAGGTGCCGTACCGAACGAGACTTTTGAGTCACCCTGTATATGTATATTGGCTCGAGATCGACGGGACAGGGAGCAACAGGTTCTTACAAAATATTCCACCGGACCCGTTGCAGCTCTCCCCGTTTGTCGAGTTCTTTACCGAGCAAGATAATGTAACTAAAAATTGCCAAATATTTTGATTCGAAGAAAACCGGTGGTTCGGCGATCCAGGTTCGTCTGTTTTCATCGTTAAGCTGCTGGTTAGATAAAAAATGTTGTTCGAAGTTTATACCGGAACCGGTTTTTGATAATTGCGTAGCGTTATCGAGAGCGCGTCTCGTATGTGCAACGGGCTCGTATGTCGTTACCTTTTCGAGTCTACGCTCTTTCGCTTACGCTCCTTCCGGGGCAATAATAATCAATTATTTATTCACGACAAACGCAAATATTTTGTTCATTCTTAACTCACATTTTCTTAAAACTTTTATTGTAATTTGGTTCATTTATCTTCATGAAATAATAAACGTTCGGCTTACAATTAGTTATAATGTTTCATTTAATACGGATGGCTGCGTTTTAAAGGGAATAAATAGGGTATATTGTAAACTGATCGTTTAATTAACTAAGTATATAATTATAATTTAGATTAACAAAGTCATAACATCCTCGAGTTTTGTTGACAGATATTTTATATCATGGCAATTAACACAGTTTAATTAAAATCTAATAAAATCAACCAGAACAAAGAAGCTTGATCGGATTTACAAATGGACCTGTCTTTTAAATCGATCGATTAAAAACCTAATTCCTTTCGATGCACGTGTGAAGAGTTATAATGCAATTTGTTCACCTTCGACGATCATTGCAAATCCCGCATCACCGGTTTCTCTACTCCCGACCACGAAAATATATTACGTTAAAAATTCACCTGACGCAGAGGTCGCTCGTTCAGGTTCCCCTCAGACGTCGTAAAATCTGACTGTCGAACTTTTTTCAATCCTTCGCAAACCCATATAGTTTCCCACTACTCGATGCACCGGAGAACCGAAGTCCCTTTCTCTCGTGACATCTCGCGGGGATTTCTCTCCTTCGATTAGCCACTCGTGACTCGATCAAATGATTGTTTCTCTTTTTTATTTTTGTTATATCTCCTTCGTTTTCCTCCGTCGAAGTTTCGCTGGCCGTATGGAAAAATTTATTGGAACCGGTGGGCCGAAAGTCGGTTGATTGGGACGACAGCACGATGCCCGTATGTCCGACGAAATCACGACCTTACATCGCTACCTCGGCCAACAGTCGGCAGGAATCGGGCTCGTGACACATTTTTACGAGCGTCCGACAAAAAATTAGCAAATAATTAATAAAAAAACAAAGAAAAACTATAAATACATTTAACAAAATCAATACTAAACGACTGACAAGAAAAGAAAATTATATTCGATTCCTTCCACCTGATCCATCACTTTGATCTCTTTGGTTTTGTCGAGTCAACTTCGTCTTTATAAGAACTCGTGCGTTGACAATGTTACATATCGTTACGTGTAAAAATGAAAAAGTGTCAACGTCGACATAATCGTCTTTTCAAACATCTAAACATATCTCGCATTTATCTGGGCCACGTAATAGCCCATTGGTACGGCTCGTTCTTCTTATTGTCTTCTCCATCCTATGTATATTGCACCGGTACCTACCTGGACTTTGCGCGATCTTTCGTCATGTCGACTCTCGTTTCACGTAAAATAATATAATATCCGTATTTCGGTGCAACAGCGATAACTCTTCCTCGGGCCAGAAAATTGTTTTCAAGTTTTTTTTTTCTCCGTTGCTCAATACATGGGCCAATATTTTTTGACACCAATCCGAGAGAAAAATACGTATGTCGGCACGGCACACATTTTTTCGTAACTCTCGAATCGCTTGAAACGACATTAGACGTAATTATCGCTACGCATTACCATTACAAAACGTAGGTTGCGCCAACGTAATTGCCAAATTATTCAAAATAACGAGAAGAATCGAAAGTGAAGATGATTTAGTGATGGATGCAATCTTGTTCGAGGATTTGATAATAAGTTACACGACCGATGAATTTTTTGATCGGTGAGAGAAGTGTGCGTGCCTGTTCGAGAAATGGTGAGAGAGGAGAGGGAAAACCTCTCTCAGCTTTCCTTCCCGAACGTGCAACTAAGCGACGAACAGGATTATATATATAATATAAACACGATACGTATAAGGATACGGACTTCCGACGCTCTTACTCACGTATCGACGTGAGAAGTTGCAACGAAGCATACGAAAGAACCTCCTTACCTCCTGGTTTATAGCGAACGAGAGCCGCCCCCCCCCTCCTCCCCCTGTACGGGAGTGCGGTCGCTCGGGACTCGCGACTCGCCGGTGTATCTATATAGTGGCTGGGCCTGCCCGAGCTCTCGATGGGGTCTGACCCCATACCGTGTGTCCCAAGGTGGTATTGTGAGACAAAAAGGTGGGGATCTTCGGGAGGCCTACCGAGCACGCACGGTGCCTCGTCTTTGGAGATACTCCTTCATTCATGCACCGCAAACCCCTCGTATAACAGTAAATTATCGTTAAACACACACGGTATTTCTTCGTACGCTAATTCTCGACTATATTTTACACTACTATCGTGCCTCGATTTTAACGCGAACCCCGATTTAACGATAAGAGTGAGTTTTTGAGACGAAAAATGCATCGATTCGTGCCAAAGTGCCACTTTTTGTGTCATCAATTTCGTTGACAAGAGCGTCGTTTGTGCTTTTCAATAATGAGTAAGTGTCTATAAAAATTGTACTATTGGTTATTAATACGTCAAGAAACGTGTGATTACGCGTCAATAAGGAAATGCATTTTTATTTTTTATTTACATTTAATAATATTGCTACTGATTAATGTTAATAATGATAATAAATAATAATAATGCAATTGCTCCGTAAAATAAAGAATTTATTAAGTCATTGATATATAATTACACACTGAACGTTAATAATCACAACAAGAAGAATGTAATATTTTCGTAACATTGTGGAATTATTTACATATCATTAAGACCGTTATAAGGGGATGGTGTTTGCCGCATTCTCGTGTCTCGTCTATTTTATTACATCGTGAGTTCCGCACCTAATCATGAAGATTATCGGGAGAGTGAAAGAGAGTGAAGGAGAGAGTGGAGAAGGAAAGAGAGAGAGAGAGAGAGAGAGAGAAAGAAATACCGGGATAATTCAAGATACGGTATATGTGAGAGTGTGTAAAGCATCTTACACGACGAGATCCGTGAACACGTATGAACCCCGCCGGGGAAAGTAATTGATGCGTACGGTCTTTAAACCCGGAAGGCAAATTCGTCTGCCGTAGTGAAAAAGGTCTCAGGACACGGAAGGTCTCTGGCAGCGATCGGTTTGATCGTGGGATGTTTTTTATTTTTATATTTCTTCTGCTTCTTCTTCTTCTTCTTCTTCTTCTTCTTCTTGATCGCGTATCGAGAGGTCAAGGATCTAATTTGGTACGATGATCGTCAATCGTTGATGATTGGACACACGTGATTTTATGAAATTATGATGAGTACGAAAGTTATGGCTTATTTGGAACCATAAAAAATTAATTTTATTTTCTTCACTAATCATAGAAACGAATCTTTATCGAGTATTGCTCATTTTCGATAATTAAGCGCGAATGTTCGTTCGAACGTTCATTTGGTTCGTTGTTGATAAATAGATACGGCGATCATATTTTTGATGGGTAATTATGGAAATGGGCGTAACTAGGCTTAACTAGGTTATCGAACTTCGATAATAATTTATTAGAGAATTTTATTGTTGTACATTATTATTCTGATTTACGAAACTAAGAAAAAAGTCGATTAATTCTGTATAAATCTATCGTTGAATATGGCGCAATTATTATTCATTCGTTATTCCTACATTTTTCTCGCGTCGAATCGGTTGTAATTAAGTCAAATAAATCAATATTTTGCTCAACGAAAATAACGATAGTGATGAATAAATATTAATTTCATCACTTCAAACCCCAGGTTGCTTAATAGTGGACAAACGTCATTTTCAATGGGTTCATTTGTTACAGTCGATCTATCAATTTTCATAAACCACTCCGAATTTTTAATCCGTAAACATAGCAACTTATTTTCATAAATTACCGGCTGTCTGTAAAAACAAATTTCCCCAAGATTATATTGGCAATCAGATTTTTATTTCATTTTTTTCCCGGGCCATTTCTCCACGAATTTCGTGCATTCAGCAGGATTAATAAGGTGTTTCGATGGTAAAAGCTGAGAGCCTCACGCAATTCCCGTGCCGTCCTCACGAATTCGCGTGCAATTCCCGTTGGCCATGCGATTTGAAGAAAGGCACGCATGCGGATACGGGTCTTGTGATCGTTGGCCCGGGCCAAGACGTAAATTAGAAAGTCACTGTAAATACAAAACGCACGTACGGTGTGGCGGCAGGGAGGGGCACGGGGGAGGGGGTTGTTCGATGATTCGGTCGTGGGATGTCGAACGATATCGAGACCGCGATAGAATAATGCATGCCAAATCTTCGTTGAATCGTGGATAATTATCGTCGTTGCGAAATCGAAAAGAAAAATGGCTGCCGTAAAAACTTTCTTTCCATCTTTTCTTTTGTCTCGATACGTACGTAGAAATACAAATATTAATATGTCTATGTATATATATTCACGCGGTACGCATTTACGTCGTGCCGAGACCGCGCGAGATTCGAGACTCTCCTGTGAGCAAATATATGTATACGGGGTGTCCCATTTTAATTTATCAATGGAAATACGTCGAGAAAATGAGGTCGAACGCAAAAAAGTTTCCCACGAAAGTTTTATGCTTTCGAAGGGGATACACGATGGTCATATCGAGAGTTTTTTTTCGTCGAGGCGATGAGATCACGGGAAGGTCATCATTGATTTCTTAAATGAGAACCTATAATCTTTTATCCGCCACATGGTCGCCGAGATCAAGACGAATATAACGAAACAATTATTTCTAGTCGCAGCAACGAGGGAGATACGACACCTTGGGGTGGAAAATGGCGTAAACTTAAATGTGAGCTCATACTCGAACCCAAAATTTTGTTGATGAAAATCAGCGATGGCTTATTAACAATGGAACAAGGTTTGGAGCCTTTAAGGAGTCATTAAGGAGGTTCTCTCGATACATAGTTCGCCAAAATATAATTTAACCCGCGTAGTGCTCGATTTGGCGGTGCGAGTGTGTGATTATATTTTAAAAGTATTATAGCGTAAAAATATATTTTGTCACTTAATTTGTGTAACAATAGCGTAATCATTATGTAATTAAAATTTATGTGCAATATAAACTCAAAAGCAATGCGTATGGAACATTTCAGCACCATCGGACCGGTATGAGCATTCGAAATTTTAATAGCCCGCGGCCCAACGTTTAAGCCTTAATTTTGTAATGTTGTCAAATTCCACACGCCACATAACAAGATACACCATTTTTATTGCTTCGTTACTTCTTGCGTAAACACTCATTGCCTGTTTTTAAGCAAGCAAAATACACCTTGGCTCTTTTTCTTTCTGTTATATAAATTTCGTTAAAACCTATCCATCAATTACTAACGATAAGACGCGACTGATAAAGTAGAGGCAAATCGCGATTTCCCACAAGAGCCTATGTAAAAAAAAACGAAAGAAATAATTCTTCGTATCTCGATCCATAGGTTACATATCTATCATATTTTGACATGTACATCTGGTATTCTGCAAAGATTCATCAATTTCTGTCCATTACCTAACCCTCCAACCGCGGGCGATTTCGCACGCGCAGGAGCTAAACGCGTACCTACTTGCGCGTCGCCCGGGGTTGGAGAGTTACCTCTGTTTTCGATAGAACCTTCCTAAATATAATAATAGGAATAAAGTGCGTTCGAAAATGTGAAACCTCCACGTGATACGTCTGGGCTAATGCTAATATAGGGGGTAGGTTTTCCGTGGCATATTTTGTGTTCTAATCCGGGCTTACATTTTATTTGACGCCGTCGTTTACCCCTCATTTTTAAGGTAACAAATATTTCGTTTTCTTCGTTACATTCGTCTTGATTTCGTTCACAATGTGTCGAAGGAAAACGAAGGAAAACAAAAAAATCAATTATGATCGTCACACGACCGGAAAGCCTGGACAGAAATCTTTTTTCATATTACCATCTTGTGTCCCCTTTGAAGCGATAAAACTTTGATGGGAAACGTTTATTCGTATGACCTCACTTTCTCGACTTATTTCCATCGATAAATTAAAATAGTACACCCTGTATATATATTCACCTTATATGCAATTTTCTTCTCAAAAGCACATTAACTGAAAAATTCATGGAATATTTATAACTTTTTCTAGGATATACATATATATTTCAATGTCTTCCTTATTTACGTCGTAAGAAAGTTGCGGATTTTTCGTTTTTTTTCTTTTCTTTCGTGTGTGGTAATTTGTTCCGCTCATTATGTGATTATTAAAGGCCGGAAGTGACGACAGTCCATGTCACTCGAAGGTGAAACAGACGCTACAGTCAGAGGAGAAGCGAGAGAACGGAAAAAAAGACACTTGCTCGTGTTCGAGAATTCGGCAATGGAGGAACCATCGACCAGTTGCGTCGGATCGTAACCGTACCGAGTGCGAACAATTCTCGCGAGACGTTGCTTTCCTCGAGAAGCAATTCTACGCTGACAGGATGAGGGTTGAATCAGCTGGATTATTAGTAATCATCGGAATTTTTCTACCTCCTGTACGAACGGCTTCCTTCATGGAATCTTTTCGCAGTTTCTTCCAGACGAGCAGGGTGAGTTTTGTTTAAAATTAATTTATTCAACGAATACTATTTTAGTATGTTTAAGCAATTGTATTTTAAACGATCGCCCCGATCTGAATAGGTACATCCGTTTTCAACATTTCCGACATGGAAAAAAGAAGAATACTCGAATATTTCAACTTGAGAAAAATCGCGTTGTCCAATCAACGTTTTTCATCAATTTGATAATTATCGTATCGTTAATTGATACATAATGATTTTTTGGAAAATATTCGCGACTAAACAAAATTAATTCGGCCATAAAGATGGTTGAAACGTTTGGTCGAAAATGATCGAAAACGAAAAACATAAAATCGAGTGATTGAGTAAATTTGAATTTCGAACGCGATCAAATACCAACAAAATTTGTCTTCAAATTAGCGTTCATTGATTGACTCTATCATGAAATTCGACCCTCATGCAGGAGGCACAGAATGCGCGAACCAAAAATTTCCTCGCGCGAAGATTGTACGCAAGGTTAATGATTGTCTTGGACGTTCAAGTGAAAAGAAAATATTAATAGGACGACGTATAGATATATAGGAACGATATACGAATGTACGAACGTTGCGTAAGCAAAGTGGAGTCATGATCCTGATGAGTTATTCTTTATTGAGTGTGTGCTTTGCATTCGGATCTCGGGAGAAAGGCTCGCAAACACGTATGCAAATATTATTTATATATATATATATATATGCGTATAATTGTCGTCTGGTGTACGACTCGTTAACGATTCTTCTCTCCAGATATAACGCACTCCGTCTTTCTTCTCCACCGCTTTCCCACAAATATGCTCGTACTGCTCGTATCCTGTTAAATATGAAAAATTGACGACTTACCATCGTTTACATAAATTTCATTCGAGGATCGTACAAACCTCGAAGTTGACAGGAAACATGTCTTAAAAGCTCGTACGTGGTTACATTATCGCCGTATCGGATTCCTCGGTCACTAATCGCGTGCCGGAATATAAAACGTCGCGGTATTATTGAAAGCACGTACGCGCGCAATGCAAATCGAAGAAAGTCAAAGTTTGCACGTGACGTGCGTTGAAAACGCGAGATTGGACGCAGAACGTATGCAGACTGGTTTGGGCGATCGAGCCAAACAATGTGTGCTATTTTCGCGAATACCTACGAATAATTACTATTTTCTTGCGATTATTTTTTTCTTACAATGCGTAGAAGAAAACGATTTTGTTTTATTTTTTCATAAAAATTGTACGTGCGATTTTCGGACGATATCGTTGTAGAAAAAATAATCCTGATTATATTTTTGTAACGTTTTTTCTTACGAAACATTATGAGCAATTGTGTTTTTTTGTATTTGCTTCAAAGTTCTATAGAGAAATTCGGGCAATACAATTTTAGGAAAAGTAATCCTAATTATATCGTTGGAAAATTTTCACTTACAAAGAATTGTGAGGAATTATTATTTGTAAATAAAAATTGTACGTAAATTTTGAGAAAGTATCGATGCTTTTCCATATTGCCACACAATATCGTGAGTTTTGCGTTAAAGACGGATTCCAAGTCGTAAAGTTTGTTTTCTTTTGTAATCCAAGTACGAGCTGGACGAGAACGGTATATCTTATCCGATGATGTCGGACGGCGTTCGTCGACAGCAAAGAATTTCTACACGAGTCCCGTTTCCCTGCGGCATTAAATTAGGCAGGTAGAGTATTTGACATTCGTTTTTGTAGTAGAAAATTGATGGTTGTCGAACGAGGAAGTTTCACACGGCGAGAGTGAACGTGTAATCGTGATTTTCCATTGCTAGATCACCATCAACGCCGGATAACGTTAATCGTTTGAGACCCGGTGATATCGATATCGTCGGAGGTCTCGGTGATTCGTTGGTCGCCGGAAGCGGCGCACTCGAGGAATTCGCCATTGGGACTTTTATCGAAGCACGTGGAGTCAGCTGGTGCGCTGGTGGACAAGAAGATTGGAGAATGTTCGTCACACTTCCGAATTTTATCAAGGTTTCATTATCGGTTTATCAATTATTTACCTTATTTAACTGAGTAACAACGACGGGAGTAAATGGGGAAAAGAAATGAAGGCAGCAATGGAGTTAGCAGGAGAGGGGCAGATAGGAGAGGCAATAAGAAGAGGAAACAAGAAGGAATGGGAGACGAAGGCCGGAAGAGCGGTCCAGAAGCTGACGGAGCAAGAAATTCAGGGGATGTGGGAGAAAATAAATAGATCAAACTTTTGTAAGGAATACAAGCAGAGGAAAAAAGTGGTGGGAAGGGAGAAATATTGGGACAGAGGAACAACCAGGGGAGAGATCGGAGAGATTTGGGCAAAAATGAGGTGCGGCAGTGTGGGCAGGGAGGCAGAAAAAGGTTTCAAAGAAACAAGATGCAGAGTGTGCGAGAAGGAAGAAGAGACGCTGGCACACATATGGGAGTGCGAGGAGACCAGGAGAATGATGGGAGAGGAAGCCCGCAGAAAGTATGGGGAGTGGGAAGAACGACAGAGGATGGAATCGGGAGAGGGATGGACGAAGGCGTTAGAGGGGAAAATAATAGTAGAGGAAATGTGTGAGGTAGTCAGATAATTTGAAAACATGGCGAGGAAAAAGGAGTGGGCGAAGGAGGATGTAAATATTTGAGGGAAACAAAAAGAAAAATGTAAAAAGGGAGAGAAGGATGTAAATAAAGAAGGGTAGAAGGGGAAGAGGGGAAATGGAGCATAAGGAAGACGATTAGGAATTAAGCATAGATATAAGGGAGGAGCAAATGTAAAAACCTGTGAGGGTAAGCATGGGAAATAAAGTGATACTACTACTACTACTACTACTACTACCTTGTTTATCTTTTACGAATGTTCAATTTATCTAGAAGCTTCTTTAAATATTAATTTTTTTATGTAAATTTTCATTTATTATGCGATAATTTATTTGACTTTTTTAAAACTTTTTGTTTGCTCGCATAGGAATTCAACAAAAATCTGACGGGTTTCGCGACTGGAACTGGTGAGTTCATATCGTCGAAGGCAGGATTGAACGTGGCGTTCCCAGTTGCAGCTACTGAGGATGCTTTGCACCAGGCACGAATTCTCGTCAGGAGAATAAGAAACAATCCAAAAATGGATTTTAAGAAACATTGGAAGGTTCGTAGTTTTTGAACGTTCGAATATTCGATTGAAATTAATTTTATTCTAGTCGGAATACAATTCTGACGCTTGGACGAATTTCATTCGAGATCGATGAAATTGAAATACAGTTCTGAATTTCATATTTCATTCACATATTTATTCGAGAATCGAAAGGAATAACATTATTATTATATTAGAATTGAGGTAAATTTCAATAAAAAATATTCTGGGTATTTCTAAATTAGGAAAATTGTTCAGATTGTATTTTCGTTTTCCATTTCAGCTAATAACGATACTTTTCGGAGCCAACGACATCTGTTCTGCTCAGTGTTACAGTCCAAGAGCCTTTTCACCGGCTCGGTACGCGTTTCACCTTCGACGAGCTCTGGACTATCTGAAAGCAACGATGCCACGAACTCTGGTGAACCTGGTCCCGGCAATAGGTTAATTTGTTTAAACAAAACAATGATTTTCATAACAACAGCATGTTTTATCGAATTTTTTAAATAATAATCAATTTTGTGCTTTTGTTTTTTTCTACAGACGTGACGGTGTCAGTCCGAGTAACGAGAAGCATGATGTGCGATATTTTGCATCCACTGTATTGCGCATGTATGCATCGAGGCCAACGTCCGGATATGGAAGCATCGAGGATGGCAAGATTATATCAAGATGCTGCTGAGGCTCTCGTATCTTCCGGAAGGTTAATTAGCTAATTAAATAATTGAATTTCACTTTATTAGGTCACTTTTCGCTTAATTGATTTTCATTAATTAATATCATTCCTAATTATACTCTTTTAGTTGTTTTCATTACACTTTAGTTTCCATCGTCCTGTGACCGTGTTATTGTTTTTATATTTATTATTTTTATATTCGCAATTAGAGAATATATAATTTGATGGTTCATTTAAAATTGATTGATTGAAGGGTTTCTTTTACGTTTCAGATACGATACTACGAAGGATTTTACCGTGGTTCTACAGCCATTCACAAAACTGTTCAATGCCCCGAACTCGGATCCTCTTCGAGCACCGCCGATCGATCCCACCTTAGTCACTTACGACTGTTTTCACTTCAGTCAAAGGGGTCATGCACTTGGTAACGATTAAAATTAATCGATTGTAATCAATTAATCAACGAACTAATCCACTAAATACCTTCGTTTTCATGTCAAATGTAAAGAGTTCCTGTACATACTTTTTTCTTGAGTGCACAGCTGCAATACGGGTCGCCTGTCACCAGGCTCTCTTTTACAGCTTGGTCGGTAAAACAGCGTTTCGGTGGTAAAACACCGTATCGTAACAAACGTAAACTCGGAGCTCGATAATAATTAATACAAACGTTGGAATTATATCATTTTATTTTTATAATCAAAAGTAAAAGTTATTAATAAATAAAGCCGAAAAAAAGAAATATTGATTGAAAAATGATTAAATATTTGCCGGCACAAAACCAACCGTTACAATAATTTAAAAAAATAAATTAGCATATGAAAAAGATAAAAGTTAGAAATACATTTTTCGTTATTTATAAATAATTTTTAGTTCAGAATTTCGAAAAATTTCGAACGCAAAGGCGCATAAAATGACGTTAAATGCGATAAAGTGGAAATGAAAATCCGATT
This sequence comes from Netelia virgata, assembly GCA_951802705.1. Lineage (NCBI taxonomy): Eukaryota > Metazoa > Arthropoda > Insecta > Hymenoptera > Ichneumonidae > Netelia > Netelia virgata. The sequence goes on along the minus strand of OX637867.1, from coordinate 25,745,549 downwards.
TCATATCAGAGTCCGGCAAATATTCGCAATAAATGAAAGTAAAAGATGAAAATAAATAAATATACGTGAACAAATAAAAGCACGAGTTGAAGATGATTAAATACGCGGTCGCGGGCGAGAATAACGCGTCGTTTCAATAATTCAAAATGAAAATATGCATATCCGAAGATGAAGCTTAAAAGTACATTTTTCAACGTAGTAATTCGATGCTCTTTTTTTTAAATGATGAACACACGGAAATATAAATTAACACTCCGAGCGACAGACGATTAAAAAAATATTATCTTTGCGCTCATGCGACAATAAATGTGACATTAACAATTCAAATGTACGTACGACGGTGTAGTTTGAAACTTCAAGATCTATTCTCGTAATGCGAATGGTAAAAAAAAGTAGGATACACTGTGCAGATCATTAGTTATGCACGGATATATTACTATCGGCGGTGACACGTTTCATTTTTACTATGGAATAATAAATACTTTACGTTTATACTACACGTGCGTCGTGCGAAACCGAGTTAATTCTATCGATGAGTTTCGCACGTTATTTTTCCCCGTATCGCGATTCTCGATGCGTTAGAAACTTGAAATAATTTCGATTTATCCGCGAAAGCACGAATAACAAAGCGATTGATAATAGACAGCATTTCCGGTCTGTTATAAAGGACATCCCGGTCAACGCGTGAAATAATCAATATCGTTAAATATTAATCGTATAAATTTTAGGCTCGTCAGAATTGTCACAAAAATTGACTTCAGTTCCAAATAGTCGTAACGACCAATCGTAATACAATAGATCATTTGAATAATTGTGACTGAATGATATTTGAAACAACGATTTTAAATCCCAATTTGAAATAACGATTTGACAGAGCTGAAAACTCATGCCGCATAAAAATAGAAAAGCTCATAATAACAATTGCAAATACAATTTTCATATATTTATAAATGCCACTTCGGAAGATTTATTCATAGATATGATTCGTCGAATAATTTTGTTTTCTTTCATAAATAATTTTAATATTAAATTAATTCCATTCATTTTTAAGTGGTTAATATTTTTTCATTAATTTCCTCAGGTGCCAATCTACTCTGGAATAATATGTTGGAGCCCGTTGGTAACAAGACGGACTCGGGTTTACCAGAAATTTTGGAGAGAGTTCTATGCCCAACGGAAAAGCTGCCATACATCTTCACTAACGCAAACACACGAAGCTATCGGGAGACTGGAAGTCAAGAGGGGATCGAGCCAAGATAGCGAGAAACATTCGCATATTTCTCCGTCCCTACATCTCGAAAAAGAAGAGGAGGGCGGAGAGGTGAAGTGGGGGGATGGATCGATAGATGTATTCCTTCTTTAAATAGCAAAAGATTTTTTTGCTCAACCGCCAGAAATTGAATCCTCGCGAAAAGAACATGCAAATGTTGCAGTCGTGAGATTCGATTATTTAGTGAAATTACCTCAGGGCTAGTGACGTAACAGTATAAATACCTATACGTATGACGCGCGTAAGACTTGCGAATAAATCGTAGGGTCGAGTCAGAAAAGCCATAAAATATTAATTGACTGCATTTCGACACGAAAAACAGAACGTTCGCTGTACAAAAAAAAGAGCACTAAATCATACGGAACGGTCCGTCGCACGAGCCTGCCGAGGCGATTAAGAGTTTTCTAGCAACTTCCAACGTAATTATATATTGTCTGGATAGAAAAATCTGCGCCTAACAAGAGAATAATACCCGCTACATTCCTCGAATACCAGTCTCGTAGACACTTGATTCATAAATTAATTCGAAACACCGTCGATTGTTTTCGAACGAACGGAGGAAAAAAACAATAACAACAATCACCCATTTGCTACAAATGGAAAAATAAAATGAGTTTAAAAATTACACCCTTACACGAAAGCATGTTTCAACGACTGTTTTTATAAACCAAATATTCTAATTAATATTTCGGTACTTTGACTTTTTATGGTTTAAAAATGTGCTTTCTAGCAATTTTTCCATTTCTGAAATGCGCGTGTTTGATGTTTACATATTTAAAAGAAAGTGATAAAAGTGGTATATGTATTGGATCGCTCATCACCGTCGAGTTCTGATCGATCGTAAGAAAAATTGAAGAAAAAATACATGCGTCAAAATAATCAAACATGTGACGCTGTCGAACGAGAAATTAAATGGCCGGTAACGAACAATTACCGAGTCATCGAGGAATATAATTACGAGGACTTGCGCAGTGATAATTATGAGTTCGCGAGTGGCTCACGAGCCATTTGTTAATGAGAAACACTATGGGCGATGATTAGTCGGACCGCACCGTTGAGAAAAAGCACGCTACAGTTGCGTGCTGTATAAACCTATAATTAAACGCCAACGACGATACGAAAGATATCATAATTCGTCCAAGTTGTATAGATTTTCACATTTCAGAAACGTCCTTTTCAACGTGTCTTAATTCTTCGATCGTTAATATTTCATGACACATTTTTCGTCAATTACTAAAAACCGTAAATTGAAAGAGAAAATTAGTAAAAAAAAGAGACGATCGAACAAAAAAAAAATCGAACAAATAAATAGATGAATTATCGGATATTCAAATTTTCTTTCTAATCGTGCGATGTATAACTTCCTTTTTTCCTACGGCCGAGTTCTCACGGTTGATTATCCGATACGAGGAATTATTCAATCAGACTTGATGATTTTTAAACGGTTGACGTAGGAGCTACGAGGCGGCTTTATAATTTCTTAATTTGTCTCATTTTTTATTTCGTGTCTCAACTCGACGAAGACTCAATTGGTCCGAATGTATGGCGTCGTTAATGAATTTCTCGACCTTGCTGTACTCTTCGTCATCCTATAAAAGGTCTTTTTCATCAACGATACAATTTTCGTACGTGAACGCTTATTTTTTACTTTTTGTTCACCTTTTTTTTCAAAACGCTGAGATCACATTATTCGAGACACAAGCACTTTTGGACTCGCAGCGATAAGTTACCAAAGTTTTCGATGTTATTTCACAATGACTTGATGGAAATATCTAGGTTTGTCAAATAACATCATAAAATGTACACCGGGGATGTTTACTCTTTTCTTAAACCTAAATAGTCGGAGGGAGAGAGACAGAGAGAGATAAGCGACGATTTTTTGTATCTCGATTTTTCATCATCGTAAGAATCGCAGAAATTCAGACTGCAAGGACTCTGAGGTCTTTTGACCGATTTTTCGGTTTGTATGTGTGTGTGTGTGTGTATATGTATATCCTATTAATCTTTTGAATCGATCGTAACCTACATTTTTTCTCCAAGGTCACTAAGCATATATATATATATATATACCAATGTATGTATGGTACCATGCGCCAGGAAAGCCTTCGATTCAATGAGTTCGCAGAATTAACACTCGTTATTGGACTTTGATAGGAAATAATATATTTCTCGATTTCCAACACGATTCCTTTGACGCGGTCGCGTGTTTGCGAAATTTCTGTTTTATTTATGTATACGAATAAATATGGTAATAAATTATTGATTAATTCATAAAAATTAATAACACAAAAGTGTATCATTCGTGTACAATTATTGATCGTGAAATTTTGCATTTATTTTTGTTTTCCGTATGAAAAACTTTTACTTTCGATAATAAATTTTAAAAAAGGAGCAATTCCGCGAGCAGGGAATCGGGTGTGAAAAAGGTCAGCAGGATCGAACGTTCCTAATGATGGAAATATTTCATCGAGACGATATTAATTGGCGGATTAATCGTACCGCAGAACGAGAATTTATCAAACACGTGTCTTCTGACACTGACCCTCGGTGCATTTGATAAAATTCCATTTCAACTCGTCGCATAGCGCCACGTATTTCGATCGTTATTAATACAGTGAAGTACGTTAAATAATTATTTTTCGATTATTTCGTCGCTGACGCAAATCGTTACATCGATCATGCATCGAATAGTCGGATGTAATTTCTTTAATTTCATTAAAATTCACGATTTTTATCGTCGCTCAACTCCCCCCCGTACGAACTCACTGCTGAATGAAGAATGTTGATTTTTCAATGAATTAATCATTATATGCACGCAGCGTAATTGAACCGCGGTACCGGCTGGCTAAAAGAGAGAAATGCGACTATATAGATCTCGTGTCGGAATAGCGAGGAGGCTTCTCGGAAAAAGGAAATATCAATATGAATTTTTTTGCGACGATATGCCGGATAATTATCGCGACTTGATCGTTGTCGTTGTCGTCATTCCGCGGACCCTCGCGTGGTCTCGCAAACGTTTTCCCACCGGTGCACTTTCGCGACGTTTATGCAACTGCGTTTATTATTTTGGATACAAAAAACAAAATAAGCACCAAAGAATAAAATAAATATATTCGAGAAAATGACGTCGAGTATTATTTAAAAAACGATAAGACAATCGAATACGTAAAAGATTAATAAACATTTACCTTAGAATCGATTAGTCCATAGAATCGATTAATTCATTACAATGGAAACATTTAAAGACCGACCCGTTGTCGTCAATTATATTTTATCCGTAACGATCGATCGATGTATTGTTTCATTGGATTTAAACATAAAATAATTCATTTCTATTATCTTTCCGAAATTTAGATTAGTCGTCTCTCAGCCGAGAACATTTAACTCGATTCGTTCCCATTCCGAATAAATGAAGTCATAATGGGGAAAAAAATGATTTATCGCGAACCAAGGAGCTCCGCGACGATACATAATTGTCGGGTGTCCACGTGCTGTCTCAGGTCTTCCTGTCGCGTTGTTTACCACGTGAGTGTCGGTAAAAATAAAACGTACGCTTTTATTTAGGTGCCGTCTGTGACGACGACGGCTCGTTTGGTCTGGTCGGAAACAACATAGTCGGCGAAAGGTGGATGAAAAAGAGGGAGGGAGGAGAGGGGTGCGGAAGTAACGGGACTCGGAGAGCTTTTTCGGCAAGCTCGTGACTCAAACCTTCGTGCGGGAGAAATTATGAACGTCGCACGACGAATATCAATTACGAACTCGATTTAACGTCGCAAATTCTACTCCGCATTATTTACCGACCTTCTATTAATAGATACAAAAAATGTCTTTCTCTTTTATTTCGGCGTCAACGATCCGACGTCGTAGCTTCTTCGAGAAATCGTACTGGCGCCAGTGTGGCAACGTTCGAGACAAGATTGATACGTTAAGGAAGTGACGTTTGCGATTAAACGATAATCAATATTTGCTCGATATCAACGGGAAGATGTATAACGTTCTGTCAATCGTGTCCGATAAGACCGGGGAAACTACCGCGACGCGTAGACGTTTTCGTAATTACGACGGTGATAATGAACGATATAGGCGCCTTTACTTCACGAAACGACGCCGATATTCGGAGAACAATTTTACAATTTTGTTTTTCAACGAAGCTAATTTTACTCCAACCTTCGGGTTTTTTCGTCAATTGCGAGCAGAGGAAAGTAGGCGGTGGATCGTTTTACGAGTACGATCGGACCGTAAAATTTCCCTCTCGCTCGTTGTAAATGTCAGGAGTCCTTTCAGGGTCAGTGACGAGGCACCCGAGTCATGCGTGAATCTTTTCGTAACTGCTGGTACCTCGCCATCGGACCAACTACGGAAAGATGGCGGTGCATTTTTATGATTAAAAAATTCACGCGGTACATCTGTTCGTTAATAATGAGAATAGTAATGTAATGACGAAGCTGATAAGAATAGTAGGTAATAATAGAAATAGTTTAAATGATTTTTCGTTCAAATAACGATTAATCGCATCGCATAAAACTCAAGGGCCCAGTTTGCAAATTGTTGTTAAATAGCGCATTATTAAATGAACATAAAATATAAACGAGGATTAATATGGGCTTAATGTTAGATTTTTAAATTTTAAATAAAATTATATAAACATTCAATCGAATATCGAATTGAATAATCAAACAATTAAATTAAATATTCGAAATTATAATAATTTCTCGAAATTAAAAGATAATTAATTCAGAGATGAAAGGTCGATGGTTCGACGAATAAAATTCTATTTGGATCATTTCCGTTTAATTTTAATATTGCTTCTCATTATAATTTGTTTACGTGTCTAGGCACGATATATATGGGCTTGGGAGATGCGAGTGGAATTTTCTGTCACGGCCTCTCATTCGAGTTCCGGAGGAAGCGTTACGACGAAGCAAAAACACGAATAACACCTGACGACATTGAAGAGTGACCAATGTACGAAGGTCAACGTGTAATGGGTTATCGAACCGTACGATATATGCTGCACAGAGGAATTCGGAGTGTCCAACAAGTACCGGAAGGCTCGGATAATTTTTATGTAAAGCAATTTTCTGAAAAAAATATTAAAAACGAAAGTTGTCAGACTTGAGAAGATGGAATTTTTCATGATTTTGAACTCGACCTTGAAATTGGCCTTTAAGGTTAAATCTGGGTCAACTTCATTTTTTCAAATAGGAACTCCTATTTTTGATCGTCGATTTGAGCTTCTTGTTCAAAAGTAATTACATTTTAGTCTTGTCATTTTTTCTTCCTAACTCTTCTTTCTTAAGATTATTGCATTTAAAAGTTCTCAAAGCTCATATTATCGAACTTAAAGATCTCGATAAATAAAGATATTTTCTGGAAAATGGCAATAATAAAAAATGTATATTGTTTTACAAGGAATCAAACTCTAACTTGTAAAAAAAATACTTTCTATTATTACTATCATTTTTCATATATATAGCATCGGCATAATAGCTGGGTAACAGTAATTTAGAACTGTTGTTAAGCCGACGCTCACCCATGGCAACGAGTTTCCTGTCGGCAGTTATTACGAGTCATATCGATCTAAAAAACCTGTAACACGCGTCGGTTCACGACATGTTCGTCTCGTTCGGTAATACGACCCGAAAAACTGGCGTCTATATCATAATACGACGGTCGTATTACTTCTTGTTAATCGCACACCAGTAAATTTTATCGGCGAGCTAATGACGCAGAACGGAGCATAACATGAAACGTATTATTTGTACAAGTGTCACGTACCAATGCAAACAAGGGACCGAGTCTAAAAAAAACTTGATCCGGTTGAAAACTAGATGAGACCTGAAGGTAGTTTGATTTTAAATGACCGGTCTTACACCGGAAGACCTGCTGCGATCGTCTTCATCCGCTCTGCATGGATCTTCCATCACATTTTCCATGACGCACGGAGCAAAAAATAAAAACATATTTCTATTTATAGAACGAGGCGAATGTTAATTCGTGTATTTATATCAATCGTACAGGTATACCCGAGTCCGCGCATATATATATTTCTCTACTTATAGCACAATGCCAGTATGTGAATAAGTCATTGTCATATAATTTCTGGCACGCTTCGCGAATATTCGCCTCGTCACATCGACGTGTGTAAAAAAAAGCGAACAATAAGGATTCGTGAAAACATCGATTCTTGGGTTCATTTTTCGATCAACCGGCTTCATGCGACTAATGAGATTTTTGAGGGAATAAATCGCCAGAATGCCGAATTAAATGAAATTTTAATTATCATTACAGCATGTTTTTCTTGAGTCAAGTCATATATCATTGGGGTAGGTAAAACAATAGTCATCGCTCGACCGAATATGGCAATACGTAATTATTAAGTAAATTATTTACCTCGACGTGCATAACTAGAGACTTATCAATAGTTAATCAAGGTTTTTATTCTGTGCAACTGAATTTTAAGCTATTCAAGAATTTGAATTTCTGGATAAAGGAAAAATTTTAATCTCATCATTTTTCAAATTATTAAATTAGTGTAAATTTCCATCTTATGATCAATTGACAGCATCGAAGCAAATACAAATCGCACTGCGATTGAAAATTGCATTTTTAGTTTATAAATTAACGAAACCATCGATTTTCTCAATATTTAGATAAATGATGGGTCAAGAAATATTTTCAATAAATAAGAAAGTCACCGAGTCTAATGTAATTGCCAAAGTGGAGGTCGTTACAATGAATCGATCTATTGTTCGTCTAATCAGTCGACTAATTGAACTCGTTCTCCACGAGAATATGCGCCGCGTTCAATAGCCGGCTGTCTCTGCTATAATAGCCCGAGCATGCCCAGTACCAGTTATTGGACATCTGGTCGACCGCCGGTTAAATTATATTTTGGCTGGCAGGGCGGGGGGGGGGGAGAAACAGAGGGAGAGTCTAAATAAAATTAAGTAGCGAAGAGAAAAGATCGATCCTAGCGGCACAAAATTATTACTTAAATATTGTCACGACGATTCTTGTTATTGTTATTGTTATTATTATTATTATTATTATTATTATTATTATTATTATATATTGTGCTCTTACTCCAGCGGAGAAATTTCGAGGTCAACGAGAGTCGAAAGCGTTGAACGACCGCCGCTCGTTGATGGCGTCGGATGTTCTGAGAAGCGAATGGGAAAAGTCGACGGGTGTACGTTTTTTAAACTTCCGTTTTTTTTTCTTCATTCATCAAATTGGCAAATGTAAAGGGCTTTGAAGTTCCCTCGGCAAGTTTTAATATCGCAGCTGACTTTGCTCCATAATGATGCAAACATTCGTATCGTCGAATATGTTCCATGGCGTTAATTGATGGAAGGATGGTCGGAGCGGGAAAAAAACGGTCGTTGATAAAGAAAATAATAAATTCTGTAAATTTGTATTTTTTTAAAAATATTTTATTAACCAAAGAATTAATCGATCGATTAATTCAATTTTGTATAAATTGGATGATATAAAAGCCGCGATTCATAAATTAGCGATGCATAAATAATTAAATGGCGTGTGAACAATCGTTGCTCTTTAGCATTTTTAATAAAAACGCAAAACAATGACGATGACCATATAATACAATGGAAATGAATCGAAATACGCACCTAATACTGGCTTTCGTGACTAGCAATTTATAATTAACAATTTCGTCATTTTTCTGTTCTTCTTGAATACGAAAGAATAATTATACAATGCAACTGGATGTAACAACGTAATTAGCATCGAGTAAGTATTTCCTTCTCGTGCGAGGCGAAATGACATTTATCGAAATCATCGGAAAGTGAAAAAGGTGCGATAATTATTGGCTCGTGGCACGAGCTCTCTGTCGATGTCCACGTGGTTGATCCTCGCCTCGGATGAAACGAGAAGTCACCGTTCCAGTAGAAGCTTTTTTTTGTGTGTGTGTGTGTTTTGCAGCCGTTGAGGTTCTGGCTGTCTTTTTCGATGGAATATTTTTCTCGATCGTGTATCGTGCGATTATTTATTCGACGATGTTCTCCGATTCCAGCGTCGTAGATGTCGAACGCCGGCTCGCTCCAAGTCTCTCGAGGTCGTTATCCCAGCGATAGATCGGTAAGAGTCGTGAATGAAAATCCGAGGATTTTTCATGATCTCCGGACGGATTCTTCGACTCTTGACTCGAACGTTTGCGCTACTTCCGATGTCTCGAGTGAAAGCCAATTGTCTTCCGAGCTCGAGACTCTTCTTCGCGCCCTTCTCCTTCCTTCTCCTCGTCCTCGACACGGCACGCCACCAGCTGGCTCGTGTACGACGATTATTTTGTTGTTGTTCTGTTTTCGGTACGGTCCAAACTTTGGCAAAACGTACGAAATCAAAGAAACGTGATCCTCAAAGTGGCGAAACGAAATAATGAAAACAAAAATTTGTCAACCGTCTCGATCTCGTGAAAGAGATCCGAAAGACTTTCTCGTCGTTGACTGCTTTTTCTTTTTGCTTTTCGTCCGCACGTTTCTTCATCATTTTCTTCCCCATTGGAGTATTCCACGGTGTCCATTGTTAGAGGACGAGGAGGAGCCGAACGAGCCGTTGGAACCCTTGGAACTGTTGCTACCCGAGCTGGAGACGCTCTCGGAGCGTCTTATGGGTTTTCTCGTCGGGTCGAGAAGACGATCCAATACCTGACGGATCGTGCTGTGCTTGCGGTTGAACGGATTCGTGTACATCTTCCTTCCTTCTTTGTTTTCCTTTTCAATCGGTTAAACTCGAAACCGTCGAGTATTTTGTCTCGATTACGAACGAAAGATCGATCGATTCACGTTGTTTATTTCGCGAAACGTAGCTCGTCGTTTCACAACGAGGAACAATCAACCCACTTGGCACAATTTCACGATTTATCGTTTTGTTTGTCCGTTGGTTTTTCCCGAATTTCACCGAAATACGTTAATATTTGGTTTTGTAACTTCGATATCGACCACCGGTAAAGCTTTTGCGTAATTGCTTTGCGCGACTGACAATGAGTCGGTTTACGAGCGATGCGAACGCTTCGAACTTGTAGTCTCGAATGACCGGTTGAGTGCAAGGCGGCCCGATTATAAAGGCCCGCGCGAGCTATATCGACCTTCGTACGTCGTCGGTCAGTCTCATGCGTCGTTGCGCGCGCTCTCTCGCGTCTGTTTCGGTGGCGACGCGGGAATCACCTGTGCGATCGCTGACGACATACGTAGGCTCGCGTACGTCCACGATGATACGCATATTTTCCGTCCTCTTTTTTTCCACTCTCCCGTTGCTGTCTACAATGTTGTTATCGTGGGAGGGCCGAATTCCGATTCGAACGAAAGAATTATAGCTTCTTCCGTTCTAAATGCGCCGGTACGCAGGGATGCCTAGGGATGTGCGATTTTTGTAGAACACCGGTCAATCCGGTTCGCCAATTCTCGCATGAACTTGTCCCGGTGTAAGAAAAAGGTCGAGATCGTCGTCGTCGTCGTCGTCGTCGTCGTCGTCGTCGTGCGAATCATGTGGACTAACTCCGATTGTACGTTTATAATTTAATCAATTATTTGCGATTATTCATATTTTATTCGTTTATTTATTTATTTATTTATTTGCTTATTCGTCCATTTACATATTTAGGGAATTTGGATATATATATACATATCCTAAATAAGGGATCTTGGATATATATATATATATATATATATATACATACATATCCTAAATATGTAAATGGACGAATAAGCAAATAAATAAATAAGTAAATAAACGAATAAAATATCAATAATCGCAAATATATGCATATATTTATATCGAGGTATTTATCGACTTGATTACGTACGTACATAGTATGATTATTTAATCGATCGTAGAAAATTACAGATATTTTATTTATTTATGTATTCGCCAGATTTCCCGTTTCATCCATTTGTCCATTTATTTATTTACGTTATTCTATTTCCTCGCATCGCGTTACACTGTTTTTCATTTGTTCGAATCAATTATCGAAATAACACATGTGTTTATCGTTAACTTTTAACATGGTCGTTTGAAAATCTTGTATATTCTAAATTAAAATTTTATTCAAATTCACCGCCATCGTCGCTAATATCGTTTTATTTCGTGCATGATTCGTTCCTCGTATCGTCAGTGGGTCGTTCGAACATTAAGTGAACGATTTGATTTGTCGTAGTAAATACGCGGTGTTCCGGATTCAGCTAGAAAAATCTAGGAACGATTCTTTTACGCTCGTACTGCGCGTTACGGTTTAAACGATCTTTGATCGAGGTGTTGATGCAAAGAAAAACGCGGCGTCACAATTGCACATCGAAAAGGAAAAAAAAGCAAACAAAACAAAAACACGATTTGGAAAGACCACTTGGTGAAAAAGTTAGTTTGCAAATGAGCATATGGCGCCTTGAGTATAACGAGAGAAGTTAGAAAAATAAACAAACTTTTCAGTAATGGGCATTCTAAATTTTCGATTGACACCTACGGCGCACCTTGGAATTAATAATTAGTCATCCCGAGCTCGTGGTGACCACCGGCCTACCATGACTAACGTCTATACCTACGAAAAAATCATTATACTCCTTGACTAGGCAATCGTAGGGGGGTTTTTTTTAGATGGAATTTCTCGACGTTACTTAAGCGTCGGGAAAGTTTTTCGTTCTTGACAGGATAGAAAAAATCATGTTTCAATGAAATAGTGATTGGTGAAAATGTTTCAAAATAATTACTCGTCGTTTGATTATGGTAAAATAAACAATAGTAACGTGATATAATCAGAAATAATAGCGTCATAAAAAATGATGAATTTGTTAAACGAAACAAACGATGCTCGATAGGATGATAAAATTGTCTAAAATTATTGAAAAATAATTCGATCGGATTTTTTCGACAATGGCTCGTAATTGTTTCACCGTGAGAGGAATCGATGCAGCGATTGAATAGCTGCGCTGTGATATAAAACGAAGGAAGAGCATGAGGAATAAAACATTATTGTGCGAGCAGAAACGAAAAAATTGAGAAGAATTTAATATTATTTTCAATAAAATTGGATCTATGAATATATAAGTTAGATTCGCCGGACTAACTTGCCGAAACAAGAGTCTCAAGGAGTCTCGTGTCACCTCGAAATTTCTTTTCATTTTCTGAATGATCGACGTCAGAAAATATAAGGCCGTAACCTCCACCAACGGGTTGGCTCGCTACCCGGGCACACTTTTGCGCAAAAAAAGATAACTCGCTTCGAAACGCATTTTTTTTTATCGCGCGGTCGGCCATAAACTATTTATTTGATCGTACGAAGATCAATTTGATCCGCTTGCAATATTGGGACGACAGGTTGGTCGAAGGATCAAGAGGTGCCCCGAGACACGCGTGCATAATAACAAATGCTGTGACGTACGAAGCCGGTGTAAGACGCCGGTCCCCGACACCTTGAAGACGCGTAACGCTACAAGACTGTAGTGTATCGATCGTAAAATGAACTATCTCGCGTCAAATGACTCGTCATCGTTCATCAGACTCGATAAACACATTAGCGCAGACATTGAAGTTCACGGTCAATTGGACCAAGAGAGACGAAACACGGGACGGCTGCGTAATAGGTACGTAACGTACTGATTCTACGTAAGTATAGGTACGCAACGAACGCGCGACGTTCGTCGCGTGAAATAAATTACCGAATAAATCTCGCGATTACAATGGGACAGATTCGTTTTTTTCTCAGTTTGTTTCTATAGAAATTTTTGGGAACACGAAACGAGTCCATTTCGTACGACAGGATTATTGGCGCTTGAAACGAGGGTCGAATAAGAAAAAACAACAAATAAGAACCATTGTTCTTTAATTAACAAGAAAAAGAGCTCTTTCGCATTTTATTTTCGAAAAATAATTATTTGAAAAATTACGATATTTGGCGAGTAAGTTAAATATTCGAAAGCGTTTGCAACGAGACGTTGATTCGACGACGTATGTTTTTTGGAAATTCAATTATCTTTCACTCGACTCGAAGTTTCAACGATTAAGAAAATATTGTGTGTAGATATTATTTTGCAATTCGAGGCATTGTGAAAAATACGAGCGATACGACGAATCGAGGCTTGTATTAGTGGAGTCTCGAACTGACAGTCCGACAGTTTCAAGATGACGCGTTGACGAATGTGACGCGTCATGAGATTTTGATCAGCAAAAAAAGTCGAAAGAAAAACAATGTTGCTAAGGAGGGTCGGTGATTGGAGCGACTCGAAGATTAAAGTCCAATTTTATTGTATAGCGTTGTCGAGCCCTTCGTCCATGCTTAAGCGGAGTTTCCACGAGATTTACGACACAGTTTCCCAAATATTAATTATTAACGTCAGTGGATTTAACACATGTAGACGACAAAATGTGCCTGTCCTATTATATATCGATTTTTGTATGCCATTTGGAGCTACGGCACATGTAAAAAAAACTGATAGTTGCATTTGTTGAATTTTTATGATTAATAAAGCACCTTGGATTGTAAAACTCACCGGGATAATAAGCAATCAATTCAGGAATAAAGCCCAGAAAAATCGAGGTATTCGAAGAGCGACACGTCACGTGTCGTAGCAATAGCCATCTTAACCAAATAATAGGGATTTGGGGGAGTGGCACAACGTCACGGAATTACACAAATCAACTTTTAATGACTCTAATTACCCCGATCCGACCGCATGACATGTTTCTATCCTCCAAGGTTGATCAATTATATATATATATATATATATATATATATATATATATATATATCGTATATGAGTTATAATATAGGGGATGAAGATTACGAATTAAAATAAAATGGGAAAGTCCATTTACCCATGCCATTTATTTCCATCACTTATTTCCATTTAGCTTAATTATTATTAATTTTTAATCTCCGTCCTTTACCTAGTTTTTATGTAAAAACTAAATAAAAGATGACAATTAAAAAATGTATACATGCTTATAATTAGTTTACATTTCATATGGGAATGATTAAGAGCTTGTCGTGCTAAAAAACCTATGGGTTAGAGATTTACAAAAATTTACAAAAATTGCAAGAGAAATATTAAAGTATTTGGGGAAAAAGGGAAATTGTCAGGCTACGTCATAGACATTGTCGCTATTTATCACAGTATTTCGATAAGACGTAACAGCAGTTCTATGACGAAGATAAGGAAATTTACTTTCACTAACCGTTTTTTCCGCACACAGTTAATCGGACAGGCTGTTGAAAAGTTTAATTCATTCAGAAACTGATTAAGATATTTCTGAAAATGGGTTACAATCTATTCGTAATACCGCACGTCAATGTAAATATCGTGAGCGTTTTGTTCGTTTCGGAATATTCTTTCGATTTAGTTCGAATGAAAAAATGTCGATAGAGGCGGTAATAAATATAATGCTTTCTGGTGTACAATTTTCTATCAAATCGCAACACAAATTGTTAAAACAAAAAAGATTTTTTATTATCAGGAAGGGGGGTTGGTATTTATTTCGAGGGAAAAATTTTCGAAATTCGTTAATTTTTCTAGCTTTCGAATCGTCCTTCACTTTAACAGACAAAAGGCGACGCGAATTTGAAAAGAAAAAAAGCGAAGAGAAACGATATTAACAAAAAACGGAGCAGCTGACGATGAGCCAAACGAGCAAAAGTTTCGCAGTTCTCGTTTCAACCGATCAAGAGACAACGTGAACTGGGTTCGGCCGAGTCGGAATAAAGGGGCTGGACTGGCGACTATGACGCACATGGAAGACGTCCTTTCTTCACTGAGTGACAGAAGAAAGAAAAAATCGAAATAAATACACACGCGCAGACTCGCGAAAAAAGTCAATGCTCGTCCGACCTGTCGAAGAGAAAGAACGTTCTGGACGACGTTCGTAAAGGATTTACCTTCGTACGGATCGTCGGGCCGTGCCATAAATCCTGTGCGCGGAAATGTTGACTTTAGGGATTTTTTTTGTTGATATAACGGTCGATCGTATTACGACTTTAAAATGACGAACGATGAAAATTGGCATTAAATATATTCTCAACATAAACGAGAAATTAAAAATAATTTAAAAAATGTCACTGGCCAAAGATATCATTATTGACGTTTTATGACAATGGTGATAATTGATCGCATCGCGAAAACTCTCGAAGCTCTGTTGAAAAAAAAAATCAGCTCTGGAACAGAACGTTAATGAATGATACGTTGGACCACCTCAGATAACATTCGGTGTGTGGAACAAGTTCCACCCTGTCTGCATCCAGATACCTGTTTTGTGCCAGGCGAAGTGGTTTCTTTCATTACAAGGAGTCGCATTTTCGAACATCCTATTTCGTTCAAACTATTTTTAAGAAATATTGAACGACTGTTCATCTTTCAAACATCGTTCAAACCAATGATTGTAAAACTCTTCAAAATTGTTAAATTTTGACGGATAAAAACAATCGGGTTAATGATCACAATAAATGAACGGCGAATAAAACATTAAAATTTGCAAGAAAATATTATAAAATAAAGAAGAGAAAATAAAACTCAAAAATGAAAGAGCGAAAAAGGCAAATAAAAACGAAAAATTGTAAAATTGTTTAAAGTTGTTATTTTTCAAATGTCGCTCGAAGTCTTCATTGCAAGATTTTTCACAGTCAAGAAATTTCAACGTTACGAAAAACGAGACAATCGCGCAAAGAAAATGTAATGACAAATACGATATATAAATTATCAAAATAAATTATGAAATGAGAAAAGAAAGCGAAACAAAGTGGAAAATCGTGAAAGGAAACTAACGGAGAAAAAATGGTAAGGCATGTTGAAAATTGTGTAAAATTTCAATAATCGTACGAAATTCACAAAAAACAGTTGCAAGTAATGCTCCTGGATAAAAATAGACGGTTGATTTCATTGTCAACAGCGGTTATGAGCGGAAAGGGGCGCATGGCATTAATCAAACGAAATTAACGGTTGAGCATGCGCTTTCTGACGTCGATGCACAACACGGCAACTTACGTACCAACTCGGCTTGTACATACGTGAAAGACGTTGCCAATGACTGTGTCATTTTTTGCCGGGTCGAAATAGTTAACAGAAGAGTGAAGTCGGTGGAAAATTATCGGAAGACGTTTTGGACATGAAATTTCACGTTCGCTCACGTGACAAGATTCTAATGAATATTCAACGTTATCCCGATAGAACACGGGATTTTAATTACTTTTATCGGATGATCAGACGATGAGAAATTTTATTGGGCGTAGCGGACAAGACTTTTGATTATTATGAACTAAATAATTCATTATTTTTGAAAAATATATAAATATTGAGAATGCTTTTTTGAAAACAAAAATCACTATGTACCATAAGTCAGGAAAAGAATTTGAGTACCTATTTTAAATCATTGTTTACTTATTATCTTAAAAAATAAAGAACGAATTATTGAAAATTCCCGAATCGCTTTCCTTCGTTATTGCAAATGGGGTCATTAAGTTTTTTTTTAATAATATTCCTTAATTATATTATGTTTTAACAATTATATTATTTTGGTACTAAGGGTCTTTCATCATTATTTATTTTTTTTTTCGTCTCAAGAATATTTGGGTTTCCTATATATGTATATCGTTTTTATCGATGACACGTGACTTGAAAACTCCATTGGTGTAATTCGATTCTCGTAAGTGCGATATATGTATGTACCCCACGTCCTGGTTCTGATTGATGTAGATTACGAACATCACGCGATCCACGGGGAGAAAACTATTACGACTACAGCTCTACAAATTCTTGAAAGTGTCGTCCTTCGACTCCTATCGCCCATGTTTGCCTCCGGATTACTCAAAAGTGCACCACTCTCACGGTTCGCACGTATAGTCGTACAACATGGATTATAAACATATCGCTATGTATTATACATAGAAATAGATAAGGGAAATTTGCCATGCAACTTCAACCACCAATCGAATAAATATTTGGAATAAAAAATATATATGTAAAATTGGATGGCATTAATAAAATAGTTGTGATTACTTGATTTTACTTTAAAATACATTTTTGAATAGAATTTTTTCAATTGTCCGAATATTGAAAAAAAACCAGAGTTGTATTTCTAATAGGTATTCATCCTCATCAAATTTTATTTGGAGCACCGATTTCTTGATTGTACTTTAAAATACTTTTTGGAACGAAATTTGAAAAAATGTGTGAATATTGGGAAATAAAACAGGGTTTTATCTCTGGGAATTTGAAAAATGTGTGAATATTGGGAAATAAAACAGCGTTTTATCTCTAATAGTGGGCCAGGCTCTCCCTGCTGAATGTTTTTCCACGAATTCAGGAAATGGATAGCAATTTCTATGCAAAATGGGATAATGGGATAAATATTCTCGGGGCGTTAACGGATTTTTTATCGATAGTAAATCGCTGTACATTAGCTACTGGCAACATTATGACACGGCCTTCCATAATTTATACTATTTGCACGCTGAAAATAGGGGAGAAAAGTACAGCGGAGATTATTCAGCATGAAACAAACATTTTCGACAAAATAAATTGTAAACCCGGCAGATCGTCACGAAGATGTCATTGATAAAAGAAAAAATGAATCACCAAAATTAAGAATTCTACGATTAACATCGGAATAATGTAAACTATTCCCACACCTGTTGTATCGATATCGCTGGATTTTTCGAACTTTTTCGTTTGTTACGTTGATGCGTTGTTAACGTATCGATTTTGAAGATACCTGTAGAGGCGGGGAGTGTGGCCTATAATAAAACTTATAAAAATGTACGTAATTCATCTTATATGCGGTCTTAAGTGCTGCACCGGTGGTTTGCCATAAAACCCGAAGACCTTCCATGCAGATAAAACGCTTACGGCGATGCCCTTGAAATCTTTACGAGGTTCATTTAGCACCGCCCGAGGTTCAAGGACCAGTAGAGGACTGATCCTGGGAGAGTAGACGCGACGTAGCTTTCCAGTCGTCTCGTCTCGTCGTCGGAACCTAAACCGACATTGACCTCCGCACATTTTTAACAGTCTATCCTGTCGATTTAATGTTCAATAATTTATCCCTCTTAAACCAATACTTGAAAGTATGCCCATGATTTTTTTCTTCTCGGATATGTAATTATCATTTCCGGGAAACGGAAAGAATGTTCGTGAAACTGGGAATGGCTCGAGCCAGATGGGTCGTTAAGGGGAGAGCAAGAGAGAGAGAGAGAGAGAGAGAGAGAGAGAGAGAGAGAGAGAGAGAGAGAGAGAGAGAGTTGTTTAGTGAAAACCTGTTACAGTCTAATCGGTGATTCCAAAGGGACGATGGAAGTGGTGGAACGTTTTTTGAAAAAAAGCAATATTGTTACTTCAATTACATTTGGAATAATTCACAGCTTATTATAATTTCATCGCCGAATACAAGAGGACGATAACGTAACGGGACATTTCTTTTACTACAAGAAAGTAAAATTTATTTCGTGGAAATTTGTCATTTATTTTAATTAACGATATTTTAATACGTCCATCGGCGAACAAATACTCGTAACGATATTTTCTACGTCGTGAGGCTCGACAAGTGGTTGAATTTCGAACGATGCTCATCGCGATTATTTGAGATTTGGCATGATCGTAATTAGGACGAGTGGTAGGTAAGGCCAAGATTCAAAGTCCGCATTAAGGATCTCGAACGATCTTGAATTATTTTATTTCCATACAGTTTATACTTGACCTTTTCGATGAACGTATTCGTTAATCCATGCGAACGTGTGGCTACGTACGTGTATTTCCGCGCGTAGAAGACCGTATGACGAACGAGGAAACTCACCTCGAAAAAAGAAAGATTTTGGACTCGGGTAAATACCCGCGCTATATACGTATTTATACATCGATGAATCTGAAGCCGGAAATTGATCGTCGGTGTTGACGACAAAATTATCCCAGTATGATATATCTATCTTGCGATCGTGATGCTTTTTTCTCCCGTGACATTGGGTAGCAAACTATACTTCCGGTGTTTAAAAAAATGAATATTCCAATTTTTTGGATATTCTCGATCTTTTTTTACACCAGAATGAAAAAAGCCAAAAAAAGAAGATAGATATTGAAGTTGTGCCGCGTAACGTATAGGCACGCGTCGAGCCACGTGCCAGCATTGATCTTTACGGGGCTATCTAATCTTACGGAACAAAAATGACGGGGTGAAAAGAGAAAAGAAACGACGATGAATGTATAATCGTTTCGCTAAGAGCACGTGCTTGGAAAAATTGCTCATACGAGATATAAAAGTACGCGTGTACGTTTTTTTGTAACGTAATTTTGGTCGATTCATTTTTTAAATTCATATTTATTTATATTATTATCGTTGCTATTATTATTACCCTCCCTACTAATTAATCTCATCGTGTAATTATTTAATTAAGTATAGTATTATTTTATACAATAATTATCATGTATAAAATACCTTTTTAGCCCTTTGAACGAATTTTATTTTATTCGTATCGACAATAATGCGAGTAAATAGAGGAACAAATAAACGGTTGGAAAAATTGTAAATAGTGGTTTTCACGTTTAGAGAGGGAGCGATTAACATACCAGCTCATAATTATCGAATTATGCCGGCCACGGTCAAAGGCAAAACATATATATATATACATGTGTTTGCGCACGAGCGTGTATGTGTGTGTGTGTGGGTGGGTGGGTGTGCAGGGCCAACAATTTACTGAGTGTTGCAATAAAGCGATCAAACTTTCAATGTTTGAGCAATCAAAACACAACGGTCAAATAACCCAAGAAGATCGTAGGTTCAACGAACTCCTGGAAAGATGACAAAAAATGGGCAACATTTGTTCCTGGTTTCGCTACAACCGAAAGGCCCAAGACGAGCGTAGTAGGTTGGGAGAATACTTGGAGAAACGTCAAGAAAATAAACACTTTTTTCCTCATCTGGATCGATTGTCTTAATTTCGAAAACTGTGGTAGAAACACCCGGAGAAATTAAGAATTCGAGGCTCTTAAGAATATTAACCATTGCAGAATCGTCGGTCTATCCTTGTTATTCCTCGAATTCGGTAATTACGACGAGTTTTTCGACGAGTATTAAACACGCGAAAACTTTTTCGTTTCCTTAATTTTGCTTTAATACCAAATCCAACAAAATAAAAAAACTCCGCTTCGTATAAGCGCGACATCGCATGGTAAATAAAAAAAAAAAGATAAATATTATATGTATATTATCGTTTTAATTGTCTAACTATATACATATTTATTTAATCTCGAAAAACGCCCTCAAGCTATAGTGCATTCCGATACTTTGCGATGCATTCTGGCACGTGGGTTATTAAAAGATTATTCGAATTCCGCGTACCAAATAGTATCTCGGTAACTAAACAGGAATGCAGGATTAGTCATATTTAAGAGATTCGAGAAACAATGAAACATTACATATGCTCCATAAAAAATGTGTCTCAATCAATTAATATCAATTATATACTACTAATATTCTTAAATAATGTAGATATCGTGTTAATTTCTCAAATATTTGACCGCTGCTTCTCGTTCTTCTTCTTTACGGATAATTTTTTCTTTTTAATCGTTTGGGCTTCGAGATGGCGAGAACTTGCAAAACGTGACAGTCGACGATTGAGAAGCTCGACGTCAGAAGTTGCCAGCCAATTAACATCAATCGAGAAAGTTTTACGAGGGTCAATGGGTACATAATGTGTCGTGGGGTTTGGCGACATTTAAGTAGAACGATTCGCGGGTATATTCTTTTTGTACGCACCGTGTCAATTCATTTTCTACGCGTATAAGTGTACGCGAAATTGATCTTGGAATTTGTGTTCTCAATTTTACGATTGATCGCATTTGTCAATTAAACGCTGTCTGGAATATAATTTATCTCGCAAACTATGTCATTTCTTGCGTATTTTTAGATTTCTGTTCAACTTTTACATCGGTTACTCGTATCAATAAAATGTTATCCTTTACAAATGAAAATATCTTATCTTATCGGTTTCGGTGTGTCGTATGTACACAATTGTATGTATTAGAACGCAGAAGAATTTATTGTTAGTGGATCGATGAATATCTTTTTATTTATATAATCCGGGACTTTAGGGGCTTAGTATCGTCTATTCTCGAGACAGAAGAATGCCTCGACTCTTCCGTCCAAGAATATCTCCAATGTCTACTCCACGTCACTGAGGCCAAGGTTCGGGCAAGATTAGATTCGTAACTAGCGAAGCTTCTCACTTCGTGTACACGTTCCGTATATTACACGCGGCCCGTTCTACCTTCAAAATACACGTTCGAACGTCCTCGTCCCTCGGACCCTTCTTCACTTTCTTTCCCCAATTAAACATTCTTTGTTTTTTATTTTTATAAATTTTCGTACGACCGTTTCTTATGTAAAAGAGGTGCCAGCTTTCTGATAGAATTATTTCATTTTCACAAGCGGTAAATTTCGGTTACTTGGTATTGTTATATCCGTATTTATACTTTCCATAACTTAAAGAAGAGAGGAGTTATGAGTTTCACAGCCGATCGTCTGTTGGTGGATATTTCTTTGCGCAGAGTTTTCTCAAACGGCACAAAATCACTTAACGAAAATTTGTACCGTGCATTTGTGACTGTCAGTGATGTTTATATGCCAGACGTTTCGAAGACTTATTTTAAGCTCGCAGTTCTAATACACTTTAACAATAAGCATTACCTTCTGTTTGAAAAAACCCTATTGAAACGACCAAAATGTCGAACAGTGTTGCCATCATAATTGGTTGGAGTATGGCTGAATTCCGATTTTAAATTGTTTATACATTAGAAATTTGAATTTTACATAGAAATTATACAATCGAAATATATCGATATTAGATATAAATCGGAATACAGAGATTAGAAAAATAGCAATTTTTGTATTTATCGATGGCGAATATACAATAAATCATATTTCCCTTCTTCCACGCTGCTACGCTGTAGGATTTCATACGGTAATGATACACAAATTTCCATCGGGTTGTGATTAATTCAAAATGTATTAAGTTTGATTGCGTTAATTATCACGTTGACCAAGAACTTGACGTTTTCACGAGACCGTTGCGAACATTCACTACTCGAACCATTATCATCATTTCTCACGAGAGTAAATACCGAATGTTTGCCTCGCTCATTATAAGAAGAGGGCGAAATCGCTAGAAAGATATTTCGATATCTTCGCGTACGTGCGAAGGACTTTCTTTTGGAAATCGCGAAGAGAGATTTTTGTCTTCATTCGAACTCTCTTTTCGTACGAGGAGAGATGAGAATCAACATCCGGAAGAAGAGCCTTGATTATGGTGTCAGGTTTACTTGTTTATATGCATACATAAATATTAGGATGGCACGTTTTTAAGGTGTAGATTTATAAAGTGACACCTCGGAAACTCCAGCTTTTTCGTTTTGAAAGAATTTTCTCACTCACGTGTAAATTAGGAAAAATGACGCATATTCGATGGGGACGAGTTAAGAGGTCCGATTTCTCGAATCGTCATTCATATATTTAGGGGCGGAAAAAACGATACTAAAATTGTAAACAAATTTCTTTTTTAGTGAAAATTGAAAAATTTCAACCACTGAGAGCGACCTTTAAACATTTTTATTCAGGAGATACTTTTCACGGGGTATTTATTTGGCAGCAACGACTGCCTCTTAAAGTAGTGAGTGTCTGCTTAACAGATATTTAATAGGCGTCTCAGTAAAAATTCGAAAGCATACATAATTAATTATGCTCCACGAAAAATCGAAAACGTGTTTAATTGCCGCAGAGAAGAATTAATTATTATTTAGTGATAATGTGATTTATTGTCGTAATTGGGACTCTTTAAATATCGAGCATAATCGTGAAATTGGAACAGCTATTCAAACCTCGAACGTGTACATTTTTCATAAAAAAATATATCCCGTATGTCCCGTATTTACCGAACTAACTGGTTTAGTTAGTAAAATGCATTCTTGGATTATGTCGTCTGGGTGCAGACTATTTTGGACAGTTTTATTTCAGGAACGTAATTTTTCTCAACTACTTGATAAGAATACCGCGGAGGATGATTAATTCATGTTATGTACTCGACGAAAACAGAAGCCGGGCTTGCCTCTTCTTATTTTCGTATTATCATACATTTATCTTATGTCCGATTTATCATATTTCACTTTTATTTTTAGATACTTTTTCATGATAAAAATAATTTTTATCGCGGGTTTATGTGTATATGTAGAGTAACTCCGGGTATTATGGCCTAGGTGGTCAATATGGCCCACTGCTATTTCTCCGAAACTAACCAACATTAATTAAACATACCAACCACGTTTCTGCAACTCTACCCCTCACCTTCTCAGTGAATTTATGAGGCGCGGCGAGATCGCGCGTGTCTTTTATAGACAGCAATGCAAAATTACGTATTTTTATGTTATTTTTTGGAAAGTTTCAACCATTACAGTTACTCGAATTGTATATTTTTTTATGTTGTACCTTCACAGTTTCGTAGGCAAACCCTTAATCTATACCGTAATAATAATAATAAAACATCATTAATTAATTATTATTATTATTAAAAAACATTAATTAGTCGCACTTTTTTTTATCGTAACTTGTTTTCTTACGCAGATATCGAAAAATTCTTCAAACAAAAGTCATAGAAAATATTTTTCTCTACAAAACTGAACAATAAAAATGAAAATCCAACAAGTAGGAGCCGAGATATCGACGATTATCTGTTTTTCAAGATGGCGGAGGAAGCACAAGAAAATTTTGTTGGATTCCGGTGGATTTAGGCCGGCCTCACACTATCCGTTTTCGCCGGAACGGTTTTAACGGATTCCGCCGTCCGGTTTGTGACACTATAGGTTCAAATGAGAGGTGTCACACTAGTGCGGCATTGCCGGATCTGCCGGATGCCACCGCAGCATGCGGCACACTTACCGCACCGGATCGCTGCATTCGGGACAAAGCACGTTCACTCTTATGCCTGGTGTCACACTATACGGTTGTGCCGCATACGTTTCTTTCGTTCAAAATAAAAATGCATACACCAAATTCAAACATTATAAATCAAATTTTTCATTTTTACCTGAGTGCTACCGTCAATCTTTCTTCTGCACTTATAGATCTTCTGAACTGCTTGGTCTGTTTTCAAATATAGTCCGGGCAAAAATTTTCAGTTACGATTTCTCGTAGACCCTTACAGGTAAAAATTTGGTACGGGAGGGGAAGGTGGGGAGGTTTAGGGAGCGAACGGTTTATGACCAGCGAACTGTTAAAATCTTCGAAAGACACGAACGACCCATCGTTAGCTTCGACGTGATTGAAAATAAACCTTAATTTTTGTTGTTGTTTCGTGTAAAATACATTTATTTAATAAGAAACAGAGTGTCTACATTAGTCCCGGATTTTTTTTTAGCTAAATGGCGACACGAACCGGCCGCGAAGTAATGTATGCGCTCCGGCGCCGGGAAAAAGTAGAATATATCGATGGAGATGCCTCAGAAGAAAAGGAAGATAATATCGAGGAAGAGGAAGTCGTAAGCTCCGAACAAGAATGGGAGAATTTTGAAACTGAGAGTGAACATTCGCATTCTAAATAGGAAACGGAGCTGCGTACGCAAAATTCAGTTTTTAATAAAAGTTTAATAAATATTATTAAAAAAATACCATTTCATACGAGTAAAAGTTTTTCCGAATATCCCTTCCTTCATTAAACACATGTAGGGAGTTCAGGAAATTTTTCAGGATGAAAAATAAGGGTCCGATTATAACCCTCGAAATTTCTCACATTTTTTCCTAAAAGGGTGTTGTTTCAATGAAAAAATGCCGTTAGATTTTTCAATTTATTTAAAAAATCTTAGAATATATTAGTTTTTAAATATTGTCATGAAAAATGCCTGCACGTCTCCATATTTTGAATGAAATTGTTATTAAAATTGTTTTTTTTCGGATGGGACAAATTATAATAGGTAGGATTTAGTTAAGGGTTCAAAGAAGGCAAATGAATTTTTTCAGATTTTTTCAACAATTAAAAAATCGTTAGCTTTAACGGTTGCGCAAAATATTGTTAGCTGACGAAGGTTAAAATAAATTATCGTGTTTCCGAACCACGAAATACACGTGAAATCTCGAATTAACGAACGAGAGATTATTTATCATGCTATAATTACCCTTCTTCCACACGATTTTTGTGACTGTCAATGTGGATATAACGCGGATCACTATTCTATGTCAATGCTAGACTAAACTTTCCAATTATCGAATAATAACCATACATTTTGTTAAAAAATAAAATTGGTGGAAAAATCATATCGGAAAGCGCAAGTTTTTTTTTCAAATAAAGGAAAATACTTGTTTACATAACTGCCAATTAACAAATTTCCATGTTGGACGCGAAAAATATATTCGCACGCATGATGAATAAAACGCAGACTATCGTCAGACGGTGACACTCTAAGAAACTGAATAAACATGAATTTTCATGATTTAATACGATATGTTTTTATTGACCAGATGGTTGTGTACCGTTGTACGGCCTTCGAAATATCCAGACATGCGTTCGGAAAAGAGGATCGTAGTTTGCGACAATAAATATATATATATATATGTATATAGGAACGCGGAAATGTCTTCGTTCATCATATTTCACCCATCGTTTTTCAAGCGATGAACGTGCAGATTTCCCCGAGGTCGGCATCAACGAGAGATCGATTCGACAAGATCGTTTCGATGCGACTGAGGGATTGGTTTGGGTTTGGGTAACGTGGGAGAGAGGTCGGGGATTCCCAAAATCCTGATTAACGAGCACAAAAATTTCTTTTCAAGACGTCGAAATAGAAAAATAAAAGATTGTAGAGATTCTATTTCGCAAAATTTTGTGAGCCACATCGATTATTGTTCGATATCGATTTTTATTGGTTATTTAAGCGTTGATTATTCGTAAGCCAGATAGTTATCCAGAAAATATGATTATCTTAAGTGATTCGGGTTTTCCGAATAATCTGAGGTAATATCAAGGATTTAAGCATTTATTGATCACCGTGTCACCATAAGGAGACGGGCAAATTATAATAATTAGCATAAGGCATGGGAAAACCACGCGTTTGGTAAACAATTTTTATCGTCACATTTCACATTTGCATGGAGATTTTTTCAAGAAAGAGGATAAATATATATATATATATGTATATAGGAACGCGGAAATGTCTTCGTTCATCATATTTCACCCATCGTTTTTCAAGCGATGAACGTGCAGATTTCCCCGAGGTCGGCATCAACGAGAGATCGATTCGACAAGATCGTTTCGATGCGACTGAGGGATTGGTTTGGGTTTGGGTAACGTGGGAGAGAGGTCGGGGATTCTCAAAATCCTGATTAACGAGCACAAAAATTTCTTTTCAAGACGTCGAAATAGAAAAATAAAAGATTGTAGAGATTCTATTTCGCAAAATTTTGTGAGCCACATCGATTATTGTTCGATATCGATTTTTATTGGTTATTTAAGCGTTGATTATTCGTAAGCCAGATAGTTATCCAGAAAATATGATTATCTTAAGTGATTCGGGTTTTCCGAATAATCTGAGGTAATATCAAGGTTTTAAGCATTTATTGATCACCGTGTCACCAGAAGGAGACGGGCAAATTATAATAATTAGCATAAGGCATGGGAAAACCACGCGTTTGGTAAACAATTTTTATCGTCACATTTCACATTTGCATGGAGATTTTTTCAAGAAAGAGGAAAAGTCTAGACGATGGCTAGTCGTGACTTTGAACGATATGTCAATGGCAGAAACGACGATATTGTTGATTCGAACGTGTGCCGGAAAATTATATATATGGCTCATGTGTGGTCATTGACGAATGGAACATAGAGGAAATTCCCGTGTTGTTTCAAAGATTTATGGCAAACAACGTTACGCTGCACAATCTTTATCTAAAATTTATCATTCATTAGTCAAATGTTCATGAGTTTTTCTAATCTATTGAAACACGTAGAAAAACCATTGACATCGAGTGAAGAATTGCTGCTATCGAGATTTTGCATACGACAAAGCACTAATTATTAGTTGAAAAAATACATTATGTATGAAAATCGTTGTTGATAATTTATAATTGTAACTTTTATACAAATATGATAGAAGTAACATTATACTATATAATATTACTTTTATATTATTTACAAATTGGCATTGTGTACTATTGTGTTACACTTATCATTATAAATATTATTGTAAATTATATTATAAATTATAACGGATAATACTTAATAGAATAAAATACAAATACTATTTATATATAAATGTGGTTGGAAAATTTCATTTCAATTGCAATATACAATACGATCGTTACGAAAGATACTTATTACTTTGTTGAAATTTCTTCGTTCGTTCATTGCCCTCGTGTATTTGACACGAAAAAGAAAAACATTTACGTACAATTCTTTTGTCGTCTCACATTTTTTCTTCCGATATCTTATAATTTTAGTCGAGTTTACTCGACGATCGCGGTTACGAAGAATTGTCTCCCGGGACCTTTGAGCGCATGCGCGACCGCGTGTCAATATCAAGGATCGACGGAGATACCGGCGGTACGTGTAAATTATGCGGAAAAAAAGATGCCGCGGGGACAATTTTTCGAAACGTTGTCCGGTGTGTGACGCAAGTTTCGCGGTAAACGAGATCGTGTGCGCTAAAGATTCGTGTACAAAAAACTGTGACGCTTTACAAATGGGCGCATCGAATGAACGCGCCGACGAGAGAAGAAGCGGGAAAAATTGTGGTGATAATTAGTAATAATGCGCCGGACACTAATTAAAACGAAATAAAAAACGTACGTGCACACACACACACGCACGCATATATTCGTCGCGAGAGACCGGTAATTTATTGGAGTTCTTGGCTAAGCCTTGAGAGATGCCGAGAAATATTTGCAATCACGTGCATGATAGGAAGATTCGAGTCATCGACGATTCGACGATCGCTGATAAGTCTCGTCCTGTTCCGTCGCTTTTGCATACGCGAGACTACGATTCGAGACGTGCGACAAGACATGGAACTTGCCGGCTCGACACACTCGATCATCGAAGCATTGCACTTGGACATTTTTTATTACTTTGTGAATGTAATCTATTCAATTATTCCTCAATCGATAAACAGTTTCAATGGGAATCGATTAATACTTCATCTGTACGATGAATGGATAATAACGAAAAGAAATAATTAGTTACTAGGTACTTAGTCACCTGAATTTTTATTTATTCTCCATCGTTCGGTTGAAAAACGAAAATTCGTTATTGGCACGTTTTCAGAAATATTCTTTATATAATTTTATGCGTTAACGAAAGTAAACCGAATCGAGACTTCGCTAATTTAATGATCAATTAGGATTGTATTTATTATTATTGTATGGTTAAATAATTTTTTCTTTAATATTATGATAACACATAGTGGTAATTAATTAATAATAAATACAGGTAGGCTGAATTTTCACCTAGATCTTTTGACTAGATCTTTTGACTCTTTGTAACCCTGTTGATTTTCAAGAGTTTAATCTTCACAGCCCGATCTAGCATTTTTGGCCAACCTGAATATGTTGGCTGGACTGCACTCAAGTTTTTAAGGGCAGGGTACAGTTAATTCGGTCAAAAACACGCCCATTTTCAAGAATTTTTTTACGCGATATGGATAATGCTGGATTATTTAATTAATTTTTATATAATAATATAATGTCTCAACTATAGTTTCCGAAATTTTCGTTGAAAAATATGAATAAATAAGCCGTTGGCAACAAATCTCCGCGGGCGCCCCGACAAAAAGTTGGTTTGCGGTGTACACGATCAAGCGTCACTGGATCATCCGAAACGAAACAATCAAAGTGCGTTTATTAGGTGAGATGTTTCCCGAGGTAACGCGGTCGAGTTTTTTTTATCGTTTTTTCTATTTTTCGTAGCACTTGGAAGTCAAAAACGCGATTTGCACCAAAAAAATCGGCACGGTTTTTATTGTAAAATAAAAATAATAAAAAAAGCTCGACTTAATATAACGTATAAATGGGAATTCGGGTTAAGTATGACTCTCATTCCATTCATTATGATCATCATTGCCTCCCGTGTTTTGCACGGGAGGCAAAACAGGTCGTATTATAAGCCCGACGAGCTTGTACGCGAGACAAGACAAGTCAGACGAGAGTTTAGCTAGGTTTGTACGCGAGATGAAAAAGCTACACTTATAATTTTGAATTGAACTCTTGCAAAAGATGAGTCAATTGTCTGATACAGAGGATTACACGGCATTGTCTTCTATCTGTTCGTTTGTTTGCCTTGCATATAGGTATATGCACAGAGTGCCTAGAGTGCCTTCTACAGAAGAGGGGGCTCCCTCTGTGGATGCCGTAGTAGACAAAGATCAAATACTGCCCGTGCAAGCGCAGAAGCCAGCCGAAAAAGAAAGAACTTGACAAGGAGATTCTTAAAGTATTGGGCGAGGATCCTAACGCATCGAAGGCATTGGACTTCGATTTACATTCTTCGATAGCTACCCGATGGAGACATTGGATCAAAAAGGGTATAAACAAAGAGGAAAAGGATAAATTGTTTGAACGATATCCGAGGAAAGAGGGCTTCACTACTCCGGAACTTAACCAAGTGATGGTATCAGCAATGTCAGAATCGGTTATCAGACGAGACGGCCATGCTATGAGATGTCAAGAAGCAACTGGTTCTTAATGGCCCTGGGGGGCGGCAGTTACGACGTTGGATGAGCCAGAGAGCATTGATAAATTGGCCTTTTTGGAGAATCTCAACGATGCTGCAAAACTCATTGTGGACAGGGAGACAAAGGCGTTGGATACAATGGGTCGTAGCGTCAAGAATCCTGATTTTTTGAAAAGCAGCGAACGAGCTCGTCGGACTGCAGCCAGTTATTTAAACTTCCGAAGCCCGCAGGGAAAGAGAACTTTTTCCAGCATCGCGGGTCTATTTTTAGTCTATTTTTAGCAACCAAAAAATCGCATAGAAAAGTAGGGGCTCGAACCATCAGCAGATGGATTGAAGGAGTTATGGAAAAGAGTGGAAGTGATACGGCAGTTTTCACGGGTCATTCGACGCGTCATGCTTCTACATCTGCGTCATACTGAAGAGGCATTTCTTTGGAGACGATCAGAACAGCAGACTGGTCAAGAGGATCAGAGGTATTTGCGAAATATTATAATCGATCAGTTTAAGTGGAGACAGCTGCTTTTGCAAGGTCGGTCTTTGATATTGCTACATAAAAAAAAAGAAAGGAAACAGGGGCATTGACATTTACCTATTGGCGTTTACTTATTTACGGTTATTAATTTACTCCATGTTAAATCACACGTACCTCTTTGCGTTTACTTACAATTAGTTACGTTTGTTAGTTGACTCCATGGATACTCACATTTTTTGGAAAAAAAAACTTTGAATAAAAACAGACGATTCTTTCAACCGCAAATGTCGATTGTTGTTTGCTCTAAACAACTACACATGTGTAATCTCTTCGAACGAGGCTGTACATATAATTTCGATCGAACATTATTTGATGGATTAATAATACATGGTATGAATGAAAAAAAAACTATGTTGGAAAAACGTGAGAGCATGGTAAAGGACATACTTCAAGGTTCAAATTGCTTTTATTTTCACCCCTGTACAACGAATACAACCAAAGTTACGTGCTGTCAAACATTGATTATTTTATTGAGGGAAAACCAATTCCTTGATTATGTTTGAGTAGTATACATGTTAATGTCAATGGCTAATTACGTCTCCACGAGATTGTCGAAAAATTTATTGTAATTAACAGTAAATTCATCACGCATTTTTCGAAATTTCAAACTATAAGATCGGGCGACGGGTTCCTCGGAGGAATGGGCTCGCTATTAGCGAGATCGTTCCTCCGAGGCCCTCGAGCAAAAATCTCAACCTTCGACAACACCTGTCACCTCGAATGATTCAGATCGATTAATTACCATATGACGTGGCAAATGCCAACACCTTCGTACTATCGACCACACGGACACGCGCACGCACTCGAAACGGGCGATAGATAGTCGAAGGTGGGTAACTTTTTGAGGTCTTCTCGTGAAGAACGACTAGACTGGCCAGGCTTCTTGGTCATGTCGATAAATTACCGACCGAGCGTCCTTATCCCGAAGAATACTCGCTGATATCTTTATAAATCAGTATGAGCAAAATAGAAACAATACGAGATTAGCGAGCCTTGCGACGCAAGGAAAACTCAATGAGTTTGCCTCGCCGTTACGATAAGTATTTTTTTTTATATCGAGCTTTGTCCTCTCGTTCATTCAATCGGTTCCGTTATATTCCGTCGCATTATCGACTCGCCATTGACAACGTCGGACGCGAGAGGTGCAAGGTGGACAATGCGAATGACTTTCCGAGTGGCTTGCCGTTCGAGGGACGCGTGTCTATTTATACATCAACTTGGACAAAAATAGAAGGAAAACAACCAAGAAATGCGGATTTATATCGTACTACGATCAACTAATTGATTAAAATAGCATTGTATTTAATCGACGTTAATTAAATTGCCGTTTCCCGGTGTGTTTCACGCGAGTCTGTATGTTTAGAGAGATTCTGACCGTCGGTATATCCTTCGAACCAAATCGATGATAATATGACGTCGTGTGCGGTTCTCTTCATCGAGGAAAAGAATTATGCCATCGACCGCAAATCATTCAATTCGAACAGACTTAACTGTACCTAACTAACAATGTCGAACTGTTTATTCAATCTTTTTGGAACTGGTCTCTGGGATCCCCATTTCACTCGAACGTTTTTTTTCGACGCTTACACACGAGGAAACAAACTTGAGAATATATTCGCGAGAAAAAAACTATCGGAATATGACGTCAATATGTTTTTGCCAGCCTCATAAAAAAGCGTCCATGGACCCATCGACACGAGCCCCATTGGCATAACGACGATTCTCGTGACTTCCCACCGTTATTATTGAACATAACGTTTCGCACGGCCATACATTTTTTTTATCCAATCACCCTCGATGTTCGGCTGCCTAACAAAAAGTAACGAGACAGATTAAATAAAAAATATGAACTTGACACGTTATAATGTCCATACTTGAGTAGAGAAATGTGTAAATAGCGAAAGTGAGGGAAATGTTGTCGATCCGAGTGTAAAAAAACACACACTATTAAAAAAAATTAACGCATTTGTTTCACTGTTGATGCAAAATATCAGTGACATAAGTTGTTTTTGTATTGATATATCAATACAAAAAAACTTATGTAACTTTAATTTATAAAATACAAAAAATTATCGATCGAAAGATATGTTTTATTTACAGAAAAAATCAAAAAAAATCGCAACGATCACAACTGTGAGCAATGGCAACCAGGCTGAGGAGAATGGTGACCTACTAAATCATTGTAAAAACCGTTCAAGCAACAACGTCGATCCGCGTGATAAGGTCAACGGCATTTCTTATAACGTTGATCGCAATTACCACGCCCAAAATGAAAATTGAGATAACAACCGTTTATTACAGCACGCGATAAATTGTATTTAAACCAAACTACTTTCGGCATTTTAACATTTATTATTTCATTGACCACGAGTATTGGGTCTAAAAATGGTAAAAATTATCGAAACTTCTAACGTTATAAAAAAAGAACAATGAAGAAACAGATAATAATAAATGTATTCATTAAATTTTTCATAAAAATTACAGTGAATTTGTCGACCTTGACCTCATTAGCAACTGAATAATTACAAATTATCAAATCAGCGTTGAAGTTCATGATGATGATGAAAATAATTGAATTCAGTGTTTCCCAGTTACATTTTACAGTGTGCCGATTTGGCTTTCATTAATCAAACAAGTGTGACGAGATCCTGGTTATTGTATTAGGTTTTTCCAGCCTAGGATTCCGGATAGCATATATGTTGTTTTGCGCGCCTTGTCTATGATTGTTTTAGTGTGGCGTGCCATATTCAATGTACAGCAAAGGTCGATGCCTCTAGGTATCCGATACAATCGCAATGTGTTCGTCGCCTAATTCTATCGTTCGTTGATTTTGTTTGCGTCCGACTATCATCGTTTGTCTTTTGCTGGCGTTACACTGAAGTCTCTAGGACTCGTAGTACTTTATAAGGGTCCGCGACGCTTTTTTGGTTTCCGATTTCGCTAGTCTCGCGTTTATTGCCTGTGATATTATGCAGGTGTCGTCGACATACTGCGCTAGCATGCTACATTCTTCGGGTATATTTAGTATGTACGCGTTAAAGATTAGGGGGCCTAAGATCGAGCCTTGAGGCACACCGCATTTTTGTGTCTTTGGAACGCTGAGCTCATTTAGGTGTTTACCGTGGATTGATCCGCCTTGTAGATAGCTTTGTAACATTTTAATGAGTCCTGAGTCTATTTCTTTCCTCATTAATTTCGTATTTAGGGCGAGATGGTCTATGCTGGCGAACGCTTTTGAAAAATCTAGCGACACTACGCATGCGGTTCTGCCTCGAAACATTTTGTATGAAGTTGACTGTTCTGGTTAGGTGGGTTGCAGTGTCAAGTTTTTCGTGAAAACCGTGCTGGGAGTTTGGCCTTAGGGATTTTATTGCATCCATTCTGTTGAGAATGATGCGCTCGAGTGTTTTGCCCAGCAGATTGATTAATGTATGGGCCTATAGGATGATGGGTTTTCGGGTGGTTGCCCACGCTTATGCAAGAATATGCATATCCCCTTTTTCCAGTCGTGTGGGAAGTAATTTGTTTCGAGGCAAAAGTTATACATATTTTTGAGTGTTATATAAATGGGGGAGTGTGCGTTTTTTAGCGGGTTAGTTGTGATGCCGTCCGGGCCTGAGGCCTAGCCATTCTTGAATTTGGATATTGCATTCCTTATTTCGAATGTATTCGTTTGTTTTAAGCGTTTACTAGGCCAGAATGTAGTGTCGGTTTTCAACTCATCCTCGACATTTGTGTGCGTAATCATGGAGGTATCGAGGAGTTTTGTTGCTACGGCTTTTTGGGAGTTGCAGTCTGGGAAAATCGGGGCTATTGTAGGCGGTCTCGGCGTTGAAGTTTACGTCAGGCAAATTCACGACAACTATTAACAAATCCTTATTTATTTAGCCTCGAGTTTTGAGTCCGAAACGATGAGAAATTATCGAAGCTTGTGACTTTTATAACAAAATATAATAATGAAATGAGCGAAGCAGAAGACTATAATAAATCGACTCATTAAATGTTTCATAAAAATGATAGTCTAAGCTATTTCAGGGCATTAACTATATTTTTATTGGAAAGTGGTCGTTTGCCATTCCTCGCTTATCGCTAGTGTTCAGCTGAAGTTTCATTATTGATCGGATTCCATTTCCTCTTAGTTTTTTCAATAAAGACATTCGATATCACGGTTTCCGTGCCATGGAATAAAAAACCACTCTTCTATCATCACGCGATGCTTTGTCATCACACCCGTTTATGTGTACGTCTATGTCACGAATATATGGGAATTGCAAGAGCCCGTGTCATTGAATTTTAAGCATCTTATCATAAAAATAGTTGTTTTTCTCATCAAAAATTCATATTTTTGCACCGTCCAATGTTTCATTTCGATTTATTTTCGAAATTCTTATTTGCTTGCACACGAGCTTACTTTTAGCCTCGATGAATTTGATCTTTTGCATAGACGCAACAACCTTCGTTATCTATTTCTGGTGTAAGAACTGTCGTTCATCGTTAGGGTCGTTCGAGTGGGTAGCGATAAAACTTGTATACACATTCGTTTCGATTAAAGCGACGACACGTGCCGACACAGAATTGTACAGTGTATTTTCTACGATGCAATCGTCGAGAGAGGCAGCTTTTTAAATATTTAACAACATTACGTAATTATATTTCTAATTAATGCCAGTTTCGGTCTTCACAAAGGACGCTTTATTTTAGAGAATTTCCAAAAATTCTAACATTTTTACGTGTAAGACCTTAAAATATTATAAAAAGGTTAAACAAATTATTTACAAATTCGCGCCTATCGTATCGAAAATTAGCACGTAAATAGGCTAGGAGGCTGATATGTCTGTTATTGGATTCGATTAAAATTGATTAAAATGCTCGGATTTGATAAAAATCAATGTGAAATGTTAAAAACAATGTACGATTATTCTATCGTTTAACGAAAGAGCTGGATCCTATAAACTTTTCTATCTTTAACTTTTAAAAACAAATATTAACAGTTAATACAAACCATATTTAAATAAATTAGTACATCTTCGAGAAACAAATATAATATTTATTTGTATTCCAATGAGTTTGAATATTTTATGTAAATAACGTGTACACACCTTCAAAAAAATTTCCGCTGATCATTGAATTGAAAGTAGAATCGACCGTACCACCCCTCTTTTGTATTATTCTCACCCGAGTGTACGCCACTCATTGTTCGATTTCCTTATATGACGTATGCTTGGAATAGCCAGAGGGCTTAACAAATTTCTGCCGAAAGACAGACAGAGAGAGACTGAGGAAGATTTTAATTGGGGAAACAACGTATCTGTTAAATATATACGTGTCGAATCGAGTAGCGGTAAAAAGAAAGTAATTTGAAATCACCGCTACTATTATCTCGAGGTATGTAAGGTAATCGAATCGAGAACACATACGTATTCGTATGTATATAGTACGATCACAAATATCATGGAGAACGTTTTAATGGACATTTTTTACACACATATTTCAGCTAAAGCTGTGCCTCTTGACAAGGTCATTACTAAAAAAGAAAATGAACATTTGAAAAACGACGTACAAAATTAATTTCCGTTAATAATAAGATGGAATTATTCGTATACCTTCGTCAGGATAAAGTCCTTGAAGAAGAAGAAGAAGCAAGGTAAAGTTTGGATTCGTTGATAAGTCACCCAGGTGTTTTTGATATGGTTGAATAAAATCTGAGATAAATAGGAATGCAAACGGAGGATGTACCGCCCTACGAAAAAACGTTAGAAATATGGAAATCGTTGTGAATTATAAAAAAACCATTGCTATGAACTCATTTTCTTATTTGTAAAATATAATCATACCGATGGTCATTAGCGACTGTCTACAGGCAATGATTTGACGGTCGCTGAGAAAGCACGTCTAAAGTTTCTTACTATAATGCAATTGCTGTGGAAATAGCACTTTTTACAACATTCCTACTTTATTATTTATGTAGATGCTCCAGGCGTCACGAAAGTGAGAATGGTTCACAATGTCTACAACGTGTGTTGTGAAAAGTAGCCCTACGGCGGTAGACAACGTTCGAGCACCGCAGGCGACCAAAATGCTACGAGAAGTATCGGGCGATGGGTCGGTTTTTTTTAGTATTTGTGAAAAATGTAATTTTTTGTAACAAAAAATCAAAAAATTCATACGTATTTGTCCCTTGATTTACACCATAACATTACTTCATGAAAACCTGTTTCAATTTTCCCATTCGAAGTATCTTCTGGCTAGAAATCGTGTCGAGCCGGCAGCGATGTGCGAGTCGAGTAAACGAAATGCGATTAAGACTCTCATTCATTCGTAGAATTCGAAACTTTTTTATCTTAAATTACTGTCAAACGTGAACAACGAAATGCGCGAAAGTTTAATTTGATTACAATGTTAATTACACCTTCGAACAATTCTGACAACATTATATTTTCATTGACTATATATTTCTTCGAAGTGATACGAGCGATGAATATTTTCACGACTAAATCGGTAACGTTTTCATCAAAGTCGACACAGCGTATAAGGCGAATTCCTCGTGAGAAATTCAATGTCAATTCAATTTGCCTCTACGTTTAACGATTGCTGGGAATATCGAGAAAACAATCGCGAACCATGACCCTGGATAATGCTGGAGGTAAGCGTGAGACATACTCGCTCCTGTACGTTTTTGAATACGTTTCAATCGTCGTGGAATTCTATACCGGAAATTGTAGAAATTATTCAAATATTTATCCAGGATGTCAACGACACCGAGAACTTTTTTTGTCTCTCGTCCTCAATAAGAAATCTCTCTTTCCGTAATTATTATTGAGAATAAGTAATTAGGTAACACTTGAAAACTCTCCATACATCAGAAAGTCATAAAAAAAAGTCGCTAGTACGTGAACGTGCGGTTACGTAACGCGCTTGGACATTTCGAATCTCGATACCTCGATAATATCTTTGAGCTTGTGCAGTTTGAGTTCCATATTATCACGAAAAGATGATAATTTTGGTCGAGTTTTTCGAAGAATAACTGGCCTCGCGAATTATATGCATGGCCAATGATCTCGAGGCGTTCGATCTTCCAAGCACATGTTATCTCCCAAGGAACGTGATACAGAGAGTGTCTGCGTATGAGTTCCTATCTATCAACGAACCTCGACCGGTCATTGCACGATTGGCGTGTCTTTAAACGATTCTCATTGTCGAGCCGAGAAAAAAAACCCGGGCAAATGTTTCATATATAGAAATTACAACGTGCGATAAACGAGATGATGGATGGACTTACATTTCCAATGACCCGACCCTACGAAAGAAAAAAATGATATTGAACTCTGTGGCTGTGTCTTGAGACGTGATTCGTAGCCACCGATTATATATTGTCACGTACACGAGTTTTACGTGACCTTGATGCATCCGGAGTAACTGTAAATGCAATCGACAAGTCGAATTAATAATTGCGTCGAATTAAAAAGCAATGGAACGCTGATAAAAGCGAAATTTTTATGAAACGGGAGACACGACCCGTGAGATAAAAATGGATCTCCTGACTCGTTGTTGCTCGCTCTCGAGTTTAGCATGCTTCCTCTTCATGAATAATAATAAATTTTACTAATTGGTACTTCGTATAAAAAAATCAATGGCTAACCTCAAAATGTTAAATTTTATGCCTGACGTTGTTTCTTTAAGGGGTTAAAAGCCACTCGACATTTCCAAAAAATAGATTTTTTTGCATTTTCTGAAAGTACAACATTTCAAAAGTATTCCCTGAAAATTTTAGACAAATCGGGGCATTATTTATGAAGACATGCAACTTTGAGCGCAGCTCCGTCGAGTGGGTACAGGTAGGTAGGTAGGGGTAGCTGCACGCTCGACGCAAATTTTATGGAGGTTCGGTGATTGGAACGACTCCAAGATAAAAGTCCAATTTTTTTGTACAGCGTTGTCGAGCCCTTCGTTGATGCATAGGCGGAGTTTCCACGAGACTTATCGCACAGTTTCCGAGATATTAATTATTAAAGTCAGTGCATTTAACACATGTAGACGACAAAATGTGCCTGCCCTCTCATATATCGATTTTTGTATGGCACTTGGAGCCAAGACACACGTAAAAAAGTGATGTTTGCATTCGTTGAATTTTTATGATCAATAAGGCGCCTTGAATTGAAAATCTCATCGGAAAAATAAGCAATCAATTCAGGAATAAAGTCGAAAAAAATCGAGGTATTCGAAGAGCGATACGTCACGTGGAGTAATAGCCATCTTAACCAAATAATAAGCCGGGCGCGTGAGTCGAGTAGTAGATTGTTACGGGTTTTCCATATTATAAAAATTTCTCCATATAATATTTCTGGAAAAAATAAAAAATATACATATATATATATCAGTGTCGGATGGCGTTTTCGAATCGCTTGTCGCCTGCAACACTACTTTCAAAATTTTAGAATTATTGCACTTGCCATAATTTTCTATGTACCTGCGAATTTTTAACCTGATCGGTTGTTTAGTGCTCCTATGATTAGTGATCAAATTTTCGAAGCGCACGTCGCCTGTACCTCTGCCTCTTAGTACGTTGATTAGATTATGAAGGATTTTTTTTCCATGTCTTAACTTTATTGGTTTACCTGTTTTTTCTCGCCTCGTAATATGAGTTGACTTCTTTTTTATCAATCAGCAAACAATATTACTCCCCCATCTAGTATAATATAAGTATTACAATTAATAATTATCTTAGGTTAAGTCATTTCTGAATGTCTCTAATTGAAATGTCGCAAAGTGCCGCGAGCAGCTTTTAGTTTCCGACTCTTATTGTCAGTTTTTTGCGGTACGTGCGTAACCTCACTTTTCGTCTGCACTGACAACGTTCGCGAATGTTTCGTTGTGGAAACACGCATCAACAAGAATTCCTATCATTCGAACTGTGTTTTTAACTATTATAGCCGACTATGAATTCATATTGAAAGATCGGGAGATTCGAATAAGCAACTCCAGCAAGATCTTTTCTCTTTGCCCACTAGAGATAATCTAGAGAATGACAACTCGACGAGGGCTATACAGTCGATTCCGCCATCTGTTGGGAAAAGACCCGCATTATTCCCAGATTCTGACCTCGGTACTCGCACACTTTCACGACGTCGAGAATAAATTCACACGTATCTAGTTCATAAACGCGAGTGACTTAGAGAAGTATGCATGTACGATGCACCGAAGAACATGGATCTATAAATAATTATGTTTGCTAACGAAAAAATAAGCGGCAATTTTCGTAAAGGGTGTCGTGCGGTTACCCGCAGTCTCGACATGAATACCTCACGGAAGCACCGTTCGGCTGCGATGCAATTACTATTTTATCAAACGAAAATTGGAAAGAATTGAGATAACAGTGTATACATCATACATATATATTTATATATATATATATGTACGTATATATAATGTGAAAGATTTTTACGTAAACGGGGAAGAAAAATTAATCCTCGTCGAGGCTTTTTGAGGAATTATTTCGAGATGGTTTACCGCATGGTGAAGCACACGCTGTGCTCCAACTTGGCGAATTGTGGATCAAAGTTTATCGGAGTACTGGCACCCTTGGCTGTGCCTCCTCTCCATATTTTGTTCCTCTTTCACTTTTGGCAAGAATTCGCCAGAGATGTTGATCGACAATATTGTTCTTGTTCTTGCTGGGACACAGTTTTCAAAGGTAACAAACCGATATCCTTAGAGGATGGGCGCAGACAAGTTGTTGGGTAGCGCATCAATAGATTCACGCTTTGTTTCTATATGCCCTATACATATCGATTATTCAATCTGACTGCTTTGTTAATATGTCGGGTTGAAATTAACTTTTCAAAATTTGTACCATTGTACGTAGTAATATTCCCAGCCTAGGGGACTTTGGCAATTTGAGAATGGACAACCAGAATTGAAAAATATCTAACACTATCATAATATAAGACAACCATGAAAATTCATCTTTCGTTTGACTAATGGTTACTTTGTTTTTGCAGGCTCCTATGAATCCGGCATAGCATCTTATAAACATATGTACTTCAATGCGACTACCAATAGTCTAAAAATATGGGCCACGGTGGTCCTTGGAGTTATAGCATTTTACGAAACTGCAAAATATCTAACTTGGTTGGCTTTTCATGCGAGACTGAGGTTCGGAATGTTGGTACTGTTTGTCAGTGCCATATTTTCGCACTATTACTCGTGGTGGGTCTACATCAACTACTGGAACGATGATTTTTACTCTCAATGGTATCACCAGATGTTCTTCTCGGTCACGGAATTGATATCGACGATTCTCGTCGTTATGCTTGCCGACTCGAAAAGTCCCATTACTCACAGAAAAGCATTTGGTATCAGCGCGATTGGTCTTATTCACATATTCGCCGGCAGTTGGGATCAGTTTATAAGAAATGTGCTGAGAGGGGAGGGTTATGCTCATCAGGTAAGCAGCTACGAATCTTCAATGCTCACCAAAAAAGACTCGATGGTTATCCAAGGAGAATAATTTTTCGTATCGGGTGCTAATTTTCATAACGATCAAATATTTTGTTTTGTTTTCCATTGGCTATATCATTTATTGTCATTTTGTAATTGGCCAATTCACATTTTGACGAAGTAACTGCTTTAGCAAGTTTTAAAATAAAAGAAAAACCAGTATAAAATATTATAGTTTTTTAAGATCACTTTTTAACTTAAGAAAATACAGAAAACTCCTTCAACACAATTTTTTGGCAAGTCGGAGAATCTTTCTTTGATTCTGCTATTTTGGGGAGAAGCCAAAATTTGTCAAATTATCAGTCTTTTGATTCCCTCAGGTTGTACGAGATTTGGGTTTCATGATACCTGACATTCTCCACGTTCTCGTACCATTGTGGTCACTGCGATGGCGAGCAAGTTGCACCCTACCAGGCTCCGGACTGAAAGATCCGAGCATGAAGAGAGATCTGACGTGCATGATCGGCATGGTACTTATGGGGTTGACGATGTGTACGATCCTGTAACAATAAGTGGACGACGACAACACGAAAGTATCTTTCTAAGATTACAAGAAAAAAATTACACAAACACAAAAAGGAAACCAGAGCGGCTACAATGGTTGTTGTTGTAGTACCCGATGGGAAATTGAAGTATTTTAGTAAATAATTGCGTACGAGACGAAATCAACGAATAGTGATCGACTGGCGAAACTTTCCGCATATCGAGCATCATTTTTTCAAACGAAAGTTTTATACTCATTAGGAACATATCACATTATTACTACATATATTATACCTTTCGATGATTATTTACTATACGTGAGATTCGTTATGACAAAAACATATCACGAGGAGGAGACATCCAAAGAGCCCTTGCGAGGTGAGATGTGCCAAGATTTTTTCTTTAAATCCTAATGACTTCATATTTTGTTGATTATGGGGAAAGAAGTTAACTACGGGTTGCTACCGTCGATTCTCCGTTAAATGTAAAACCCAAATGTGTTGAACTCTCTTCTGAGTGGATTTTTGTCTACAACCCCTATAGGAATAAGTATACAAATATATATAAATAACCGTATTGTTTTCGAGGCCTTAATTGCAAAGTTGTAAGAGAGAGAACTTGGATTTTTGAAGAATATTTTAACGAGTGTTTTTATCGATCGTTGTTTTTTGCTTTCAGCAATTAATCGTTAAAAATTCCGTTTAGTTTTAATTTACGACGATGTAGACAAGAGAAAATGTCTGTAGACGGCCTATATACGTTATACCAAAGATTACGTAGACCTGTTTGAAGCTTTCGTAGATGCAGGTGTAACTGAAGTAGGCATTTACATATCCCGATACGATTTTCGACGATACGTCGAGCTAGTTTACAAGCTCGAAATATTCGCGCTAATCAAAAACGAGTAGAGTGGAGAGAGATAATTTTGATCCATAGAATTGTTTGATTTAATAAAGAACATGTCCTGTAGGAGTTTATTGTTACACAGTAGTTGATACATTCCCTATTAAAAAAAATGATGATAAACAAAAATGTGTCTCGTTCGATGGAATCTTCGGTTTCGCCACTTTTCAGGCTTTCCTTTCCCCCATGGGAACTTGTACGACACAAGCGCCACCCTCCCCTAACTCTCAACGACCCTGAACGACCTCGTCATGAACTTGACCCTTAAGGGGCAAATCTCTATGACGTCATACCGTAACCCCTCCAACGTTCCGACGG
This sequence comes from Netelia virgata, assembly GCA_951802705.1. Lineage (NCBI taxonomy): Eukaryota > Metazoa > Arthropoda > Insecta > Hymenoptera > Ichneumonidae > Netelia > Netelia virgata. Next base: position 25,702,850 of record OX637867.1, on the reverse strand, counting down.
AAATCCTGTCGAGCATTAGACGCGTTGAACGACAACGGGCCAAGTTTCGGCCCCTTCCACGCTTTTGTCGCCTTACGCACAGGTGGGTGGATGGCTCAGTTTCGCGACCACGCGAACCCCATAAATTCATTTTCGAGCCGACTGTCTTGCGTGCCGAATATGTGTGCACGAATTTACAGACGTTATGTCCCTGACCCTACCCAAGTCGTATTCGTCCTTTCTCTTCCTTCACGGCTTCCCCCTAGCAATAAAAAAATATATGCTTTGGGAACATCGCGAGGCTCATCGGTCTATCGATTTTTCTTACTGATTGACAATTATCTCACTCTAATTAGCTAAACTAATAAGCTGAAATAGGTCGATCAACTTTATTGGAGTGGTCGTTAATGGCAATGGGTATGGATAACGAATTGGCTAACAAGTCGAATACACGAATGGAATGATATGTAACAGTGGGACATACAATTTGATTGCATAATTAATTAACGAAAATGTATATCCAATTTTGCAATTACATTGTCAAAAGAAACAGATTAGAGGAAATTTCCATATGAACGAACAAACAAATGCTATTTATCCACTCCAAAATAAAAAATCCTTTCTTACAAGGAAAAATTGCGAAATTAGAGCCAATATTTTCATATTAATAATAGAAGGGATAACAGCTATTGAAAAAGAAAAATATATTTTATATATATATAAGTATACGATTTTAGCAAGAGTCGTAATTAAAAAAAATAAAACGTTGTCGTTGTCAGGATCATCCGAGAGATAAAAACAGCAGTTCTACCCTAGGAAAAATTGATTTGGGTCTGGGAGGTTGTTGACCTAGGGCTTCTAGGGGTTGCTGGTGTGAAATTCGAAAATAAATTCGTTCTACCATTCAAAATGGCGTCGACAATGTGACTAAGCAGAAGTGAACAAAACAATTTCATTATTCGAAAAAAAAGATGATGATACCTAAGGCTGCCGGGGTTCAAAACAATCGAAACTTTTTCATCTCGTCAATAATTATTGCTAGGAACTTTTCGAGAATGTACGTTTGTCGGTCATTAAAAAAATTGCGACAAAGGGGAGGTCTGTTTATTTTGTTTCTTGCATTTTCCTAAATACGAGCCAAAAACGAATACACTCGAGACATGAAAAGAAGATTGAAAGCTTCGAGCCTAGAGAATTCGCTCTCGGGAGATTGTGGCTATATGTATGCGTGGCTCGAGCATGGACCCGGGTGGCTCGGGTAGAAACGACGTATGATTGTGAAGGGACCTTTAGAGGAGATTGGAGAGCGCAGGCTTCGAATCGATCCTCCACCCTCCAACCCCGCGACGTCGAGAAGAGAAAGAGAGAGAGAGAGAGAAGAAAAAAACGGAAGAGAGATAGAACACCTAAGGAACGACACCCCCGGCCGACGACACCGACGACAACCTAACAACAGTTCAAAAGCAACCTCTCGAGCCGAAACATGGCGCTCGATTTTGCAGCTACGTACAAGGTGCTCGTACTCGGTGACTCGAACGTTGGCAAAACTTGCATAGTGCATCGTTACTGCGACGAGCGTTATTACGACACTTACATATCCACCATAGGTGAGTCATCTTTTATTTTACTACATTAGTGTCACCAATTTTTTTTTTTTTTTTCATTTTTATTTAAAAACTCGACGCCCCCTGTCAACAAATTATCGAAACAGAAGACTGCAGGAAACGTCGTATGAATTTAAAACAAACAAACGAAAATAACGCTCAACGACTCTCGCGATGGAGAAAAAGCTTGTAATCGAGTAATTTCTTGTTGGATAACTCGGTGTGGGGAAGTGAATAGAAAAAAAAATTGTAAAATTCGGACTCGATGGCAGGTCGAAGTTCGTGAAAAATTATCGTCTCTGAAAAATTGTATTTTTTTGTTTGTTCATGCCTCGTACTCGTCCAGGGATCGATTTCAAGCAGAAGATCATTAATCTCGATGGCGTACCGATTAAGCTGCAAATATGGTGAGTCCTCGATTGCACATATGATTCATCGTTTGACTCTCTATCGTAAATATAGATCGACTTGTTGTGTCTGTCCGTCTGTCTGTGGGCTATGTCTCCGGTGAATAAAATCGATTTGGGTGAGAGATAACGCGTTGCAACCAGTGATACAAAATATATTTCAATAAATATCATGAGAATAATTATTGCCCTAATAAAATCATTAATAATAAAAACAATAATCATAATGATCAAATTGAAATAATAAAAATTCAAAATATACGTGTGACATGATTATAGAGTATTTGTGAATATTTTTCGTTTAAACGGGGGGTTTTTTTTTTAGTCATCGATAATTATGAATATTTTCGTTTCTTTTTTTTTATAGGGACACAGCTGGTCAGGAGAGATTTAGGACTCTAACAACAGCTTACTATCGGGGCGCGATGGGAATTTTATTAATGTACGACGTAACCAGCCTCGAGAGCTTCAACCATTTGTCGTACTGGCTACGAAATATTCAAGAAGTAATTTCTAGTCGATGACATTTTTTACGCTCGCTCTTTCTCTCCCTCTGTTGTATAACGAAAAAAATGGTACATAATTGTATTTTAACTCAGAACGCTTCGTTGGACGTGGTGAAAGTTTTGGCAGCCAACAAATGCGACGCTGTGGCTCATCGTTCGGTAGACGCCGAGAGAGGCGAGAAGATAGCGGAAAATTTCGATATGCCCTTCTTCGAGGTTTCGTGCAAAGACGACATTAACATCGAGGAAGCTTTTCTGACACTGGCTAGAAGAATAAGAGAGCAACGAGATCGAAGGGTGAGGATGAGCCATGATTTGTTTTTTTTTTAAATATGACTCGAGTAAAATAAAAATCGATCGATTATTTTTTTAAATTATTTTATCGGTCAATTTTGTACGCATTTTTTAATATAAATGTCAAATGTGTATTGTTAGTTTTAGGTTTACAATTGATTTCCAATAATAAGAATATTTGAAAGAATCCGTTGAATCTAATTAACATTAATGTTAATTGATCGATTAATTCTATCGTGAATTTATTTTGAGAATAGAAATTCATCGAATTTTCTTCTTTTTTTCTTAAGGCAAGTCTTTTCGCCGAAGCTTCGGAACGAGAGGGCGCAGACAGCGTGATAAAAGCTCGCTCACCTTCACAACAGGGTGACGCATGGAGATGCTCCTGTTAGTTACGCGAAACGAACGAAACGCGATTTTTTAGTTCAACTAATCGCGAGGTGTCTCGCGCACGTCGTTTTTAACGAATGAAAGAAAGAAAGAAAGAAAAACGTAAGAAACAAAGAATTAGATGTAAATAAGTCTAACGATTGTGCGAGAGGTTGAACAAAACGACGACAGCAAACTCGTTGGAAGATTGCGAGCCTTACTTTTGGTCTCGTCAAAATTTTCAACGTATCGAATCGAGATCGAACGTAAGGCTAGAAAGATTTAAACGACGAAGTTGAGGTTTTCGTTTTGGCTCGAAAAGGAAAGAAACAACGCGATCAACGTATTTACTATTACTTAACAACAGCAACAACAAAAACACACAATTCTCGAGTAGTTCTTTCGACATCGATGTTTAACTCGTCTCAGCGGAGTCTCCGGTCATTGAAGACAAAAAAAAAGAAAATAAATGAAAAGAAAAAAAATACAAAAAGACAAAATATGAAAAAAAAACTAAAAAAAAAAGATATGCACGAACAATATTTCTGTATTTTTTCTCGCGGGCTTACCACATGCGTGCGTATAGCGATTTTTTAGAAATCGATGCTATTTAAAACCGGAAACTCGAGCATCAAATATCTGTGGTAAAGTTAGGCCGTCGACGAAAGCGAAAGTCTATGTCGCGAAACGGATAATACAACAAGCGCTAAAATAACAAAAAAAATAATAATAAAAAAAGAAAAGTTATCATAATTCGTTCTCGCGCGAAAAAAACGGCCTAACGAAGAATATTCGCGAAAACTCCAGCGTGCCACGATATAAGAAAAAAAAAGTATATATTCAACTGTTTGCTACTCGACGTATCTGAACTGATAAGACTTTCATCAAGCGCATTGTGATTAACGTCTGAATAATGATAAACAAACAAAAAATAAATCGCGAGATAATATTTAGCGTATTCAGCCGTGCGACATCTCCAATCGAGGACCATCAATCTTTCTTTTTCATTGTTACGTTCATCTAATGTTTTTCTATTGATTTTGTTACCCGTTGGTGAATCTATTATCACACTAACGTCGTTCTTACTCAGGACTTACGACTGAGATCGCCTAATCCCAATCGTCGCAAACATCACGTAGGTTTATCGTCAATTTTCTAGGCCGATCGAAAGAAAGAAAAAAAGAAAGAAAGAAAGAAAGAAAAGATGTTGAATGTTTTTCTTTTGTTGTCCTTTTTTTACGCGTTATTCTAGTAAGAAGTAGGATAAGATTTCGAGGGTGAAAAAACTGGCAGAGGCACTGACGAGCGGGGGGTAAAAAAGTAAAATATCGTTTAATTATAAATTTATGCGACCAGCCGCATTTTTTGCGGCCAAAGGATTCTGTGCTTAAACTCGATTTTAATCGCGGATTCGAGAAAGTGGTAAAAACATAAATAAACAATTATAGGATGATAATAAAATAATAATCGACGTACGAAAAACAAAAGAGCAAAAAAAATAACGTTTCATTAATAACGGTGCAAAATCTCGCACAAGTCTATTAGCTGATAATAATAAAGTAGAGTAGAGTCGTTCGCCTCCCGATCTATGAACACAAACGAAACACACACCCACACACACACACACACACAAACACGCTGTCTCGTTATAACCGTGAAAAAAAAATATAATAAAAATAACAATCTTCGTTTATGCTGGCAGGAACAAAAAAAACATAAGTAAACGCCTTTATTGTGCCTATAAACGATTATAAAGAAACGAAAGAGCGAATAGAAGGAGGAAGGAAAAAAAGAAGAAACAAGAATGGTTAAAAGATTAATGGAACTAAGCCGCTTTGTATAGATGTATTATAGATGGCGATTCGTCGCACATCGTGAATTAAAAACAATTAAAGAAAAACGCACATTTAAAAAAAGAAGCGTTGGTAAAAATCTTTTTGCAAAAACAGGAATTGGTTTCACGGCTGTAATTTCGAATGAAAAGAAAAAAGAAAAAAAAACCTCTCCCTGATGTATTTTGAGACGAGCCTTGAGTCTCGTCCATTTCGTGAGCTTTGTACTATCTGCGAGAATGTATATCGTCGTCGCTTTTTGTATATTTATAATAACTATCGGCAAAAGTAAATTTGTAAGATAGGGGAAAGAACACTTCAAATTTTTTTTGTTAGCTGTCGTAGGGCCGCTGATCGTTTACGTATAGATATATGTACGTGAATTTGCTTATCGGGGCTATGCAAATGAAGCGACGAGCGAAAACGAGAAATTTAGTGTTAGATTTGTTTATTTTTATTTTTAGTACCTTTGTATCTTGAATAATTTTATTTTTATTACGAGCATGCTTTTGCATCGAGATAAGTTAAAAAATTCTTAGTGGAATTAATGTGCGGATTGAGACACGGGAAGATTTTTTTCTTTCCCTTTGGCGGTAGGTCGTTTGCATCAAGAACGAAGTTTCGAAGAAAAAAGACAAAAGGTTATTCAGAAAGTTGTTCGGAGCTGGTTTTCCGAATCGAGTAAATTTTTTTGTGTTCGGTTCTGAGAAACAAAGAATCGTTAAAGATGTCGTGTAACGTCTTTTGTTTCTTAGCGGGAAAATCGCAAGAGGAGTATTGTTTTTAGTTTCGAAGCGAAAGTCAATCTTCGATGAATTTTATTCAACTTGGACGATCGTAAGCGGCACAAAAAATGAATTTATTGAATTGAAACAACAATTTTACGAGGCAAAGATAATTTATTGAAAAATGTATTAAATTCTAATGCATTACGAATTTGTGAAATCAAATCAACATCATACACAAGTAAATTTTCAAGCAAATCATTTGACTAAAAGTTTAACTTGTATGTATAAAATAAATTAATACTTTATTTGATACACGTTTTGCACTTTTAGTCGAATGACTCGTTGAATATCGAATACATTTCTTTTTCTCGCTGCATTTTGTTCTTGTTGGGATATGCCGAGAATAAAATTGAAAGGAAAAGAAAGGGTGGGATTCGTGAAAATGTACAAAAGTTCCTGAATGTGAAATTTACGATTTTAGCAGGTCGTTTATCGCAATACTGCCAGGGGAATGACAATTACGAGACGAATAAAAACCAAAACTCGAAGTTATCCTCTTCGACCCAATTCTGTTCAGTAAATGGTAGCTTTCTCGAGATTATTCCGCTTGAACGAAATCTTTTCGAATAATTCGAAATCTTGCGATCTTTTCACAAATGAATTCTAACGAAAAATAAATAAAAACTCATGGAATGTACTCATAATTGTTATTAGTTTTTAAGTTTCTAGGAGCAATTGTACAACTTTGATCTTTCGAGTCAGTAATAAATAAAAATGCACACTTTTTACCTAAAAAATTCGGTTTTGAAAAAAAATCGTAGAAATCTTCAAAATATTTACGATATAAAATCGTTGATAGTTTTTTTCGAACGTTTAACCAGAAGATCCGAGGAGCTACGCGCTCTCCTCTCGATTCCCTTCCTATCTTCGCTTATGCTCAGCGATTTTGATTTTTTCGCCAAATGTGGCGATTTTTCAATATTACTTTTCGCTTCGACTTTTAAAACGTTCGGGGTTTCGGCGTCCGTCACTAGATCGCTAGTATCTGCTGCAGGTTCAATCTTTCCATCGATTCTCGTGAAATTTTCTCCTGTATCGGATGTCCTCGTGAAACTGCAACGGAAATGATTTTTGTCGTGAACACCAAACTGTGCAAATCATTGGTAACTCACGAGACGATTTGGAGTAAACAAAAGGACAATTTTTCAAAAGCATTTCTTTTCCTATATACAATTAATTCAATTCAACGAAATATCTCAATTATTTTCGAAAATTGAAAATAATTGAAAATTCGAAATAAGACTTGACCTAACATTAACGCGTTTGTCTACCTTCTGATGACGGAGTTTGAAATATTTTCAATGTTTACTCTCATTCTATTCTCCACCAATGCGTTATGCAGCTGATTTATGACTAAACGTAAAATAATATCCTCACCATGGTTCCGTTGGTTCCGTCTTAACAATAAATTTGTTTAGCTCAATTTCTTCTTGCAATTTCATTACGGTTGCAAATACACTCGAAGTACCTTGAGCACTTGGTTTTGGTATATCTTTCTTGAATAATTCTTCATTAAATTTTTTTGTCTGTATGTGCTCTATAACCGAAACAAATTATTTGTGCATTATTCTTAGTGGAGTTGGACAAAATTCAACAAAAATTACAGTCCTAAAAGTCCTTGTTTTTTAGAACAGTTCTCTCTTACTTCTTGTTAATTGACCCCCATTTAATTGATATTCCGATATCTCTTCATCCTTTTTTTTCACTAGATCCAATAACATTGACTGCCTTCTTTGAAGTTCGCCAGCGACGAGGCAAAGAGGCATTGTAACTTCTTCCCATAATTGTTGGGAACTTCCCTTTGTAAAATCAATGGAGAATTTAAAAATTCCACCCTCCAATTCATCGGCAAGTTCGATTCTTTCTACCGATGATTTGGTGATATTTTTAACAATGTCACTAAGTAAACGACGAGTAAATTGAACGACGTCGATATCGTCGATGCTCAAATTCGGGTTCAATTTCTGCAAATACGAAGACCATTTTTTTATAGTGTACGATATCAATGACCTTAACCGATTATCCTATTATCCAATACCTCACATTTTTGAAGGATTCCTGAGCGATCGAGACTTTCTGTCCAAATGTCTACAACATTTGTTAGACAAATTTTCCACTGGTCATTTTTCTCGACTATGCGAAGAGCATAGTCTGCATTGTCTATTTCAATATTCTTCCAATTTCCATCCAATTTTTCGATATCTGTGTTACTTGCAGAACTCATTTCGGCGTTCTCGACTAGAATCACTAAATTTCCTAACGTAGTTCAATCCACTATCGCTTTTCAAGTAATCAAAGTGTTGCGGTGATAATGTTTAACCTCAAAATCTGCCTCTCCAATTTCTTTTCTTAGCGAGTTTTCGAGTTATAAATATTGTCAAGCTACTAATAAACGTTATAAAGTCCTAGTCAGTCAATCTTGAATACGGGGTTCTTAGACTTTGGGTTCAATTATAATAAAATCAAACAAATTTAACGTTGACATTTGAGAGATAACTTGTTGCGTTCGAAGAGTTTGTAAAGCCAGAAGCGACTGAATGGGAGCAATCGAAAAAGACTCACAACTGCTCAACCACCGGTCATGTAGATATCTTACCCCTGTATTTTCGTGTGAAAAGAAAACAGTGACGAGAATGAGGATCCTTCTATGCCGATGTCGTTTAAAATTTAAGTCTTACGAAGCAGTGGTAGAGGTAACGTGCCCATCGAAAATTTGATCAGCAATCATACGAGCACTAAACAATCGATCAGGTTAAAAATTGGCATGTAGACAGAGAACTTTAACGTTCAGTGCAGGAGAACGTACGGATGGCGTTTTCGAATCGCTCGTTGCCTGCAACACTATTTTCAAAATTTTGGAAAAAAAGACCAAGAGCCACTTTTTGCTATAATTCTCTGTGAACCTGCCAATTTTTAACCTGATCGGTTGTTTAGTGCTCGTATGATTGCTGATCAAATTTTCGAAGCGCACGTAGCCTATACCACTGTCTCTTACAATTAAAAATTGTTCCTTGCTTTTTGAATCACATAATATCAAATATGCATTCGGTATGTATATTCGTAGATTAATACGTCTGAAATCGATTTGTTGCAAAAACATCTGGATATATCGAATATTAAAAGAAAGAATAAATCATACAAATACGAACCCTTCCTCGGTCGATGAACAAAGAACTCCGACCCGTTCCGCGTCCACTTTTCTCACACTGATTCAATTTTGTTACTATAAATGAAACTATTACTCATTTGTAATTACTCAGATTTATTTATACTGGAGAAAGCACACATCCGCTACTCAGGAGAGTCAACATGGCCGCCATTGTCACGTTTTCGTAGCCGGCATGTCTTTCGTCGTATCGAATACTCCTCCGGGATACATGGGATAATCGCAGATCGAGGAAGCGCTGTAGTTTGACGAATTTCCGTCCATCGAATGACAAGGAGCGGAAAATATTTCTTGAATGTATAAATTTGACTGGCGAACCTCGTTGGCAGAATTACTCGGAATGCTCTCGCCGTTTCGAACGTTTGCTTTCCTCAATCTGAGCTTCAGACACGGTAGCCCGAATTTGTCGAAATATTGCATTGCTACAGGTTGTATGGTGACGTCGTGATCTTGGTTAATATTTGCGCCGGTGGAAATCTTCTTGCCTGTTCGTGTGGCTATACTTGTGAGAATGTCTCTCGTATACGAACTAATTTTTCTCGTTATCGCCGTGAGATCGTTGTATTCTTGCTTTAACTGCTTTACGAACTTGCTCTCTAACGACGAGCCTTTTGATGTATTCTCTGCTGCGATATGATTGCGAGGCGTCCAAATAGTGCAGGAGACACAGGCGTCTTTGACCAGAACGACGTCTTCGTAATGGGTGTTGCGCCAACTTCTGCGACAAACAACTATTTTAAAAAATGGGGTTACACGTTTCAGCGCGGAGAAAAAAATCGTCGCGTAAGAAAATCCCCTAGCGTTTTTTTTATTGGGGAGAACCTAGGGACTTAATTAGTAATTGGCAAGTTGTTGCGATTACAGCGCCTCTTTTAGCGTAAAAAGAAAAAAAAAACTTGCTTTCCCTTCAGTGACTACATTGGTGAAAGTGCAATCAACTCGGTGCTGCATTCTGTTTCATTTTCTCGTTTGACAACGAGGTGTATGTTTTGGGAAGGGAAAGTGTCGCGTGCCTCGACAATCGAATGAAAATAGCTTTCTTGAGAAGAAATAAAACCTGTAGTATGGGAAATTGCAGATATTCAATTGCTTCGTCGAATCCTTGTCGGACTCGTTAACAAGAATCTCATTCGGTGTCACGTCCAGTAATTTGTCGATCGTTTCCTCGATTATACTCGACCTAGGGCTTGAATAAGTCAAAGTGGCACACCGTTGAGAATTTCTTTTCTTTCTTCCAAAATATTTGTTAGCGCCATTATTAACGGTACGACCAGCTCGGCATTCCCGTGCTTTTTGGTAAAACATTTTTGAGGTTAGGGACGAGTCGTCGGCAGCTTCCGATGGCATTTCCGGCCGCGACACGCCAGGTAAACTGTGGGAACACGTGTATTGAAACGCGATAAGTCATACGCGTTACGTTCGCAGGTTGCAAACGCAATTTACCCAAATTCGTAGCTTTTCGTGACCTATTTTTCCATCACAGCTTCCGAAATCGTGCGATATCCAGAATCTCGTCTAATGCTCGCAATAAAAAATGAGTGGGCGAATTTTTGTTTTTCAGACTCGGAAAAGAAGTTATGATAATAAGAGGTGTATGTGTGAATATGAAAAACAAATTCGAGTGCTTGGCTGTTTCGAGTTTCACAGTTCGTTGACCCACGTTGTGTGCGTGTGTGTATATATATATGCGTATAATATACAGGTCATTCCACTACTAACCCAGCTACGAAGCATAATGTTTTTGATTCTTTTGACATTTTTAAATCTTATTTTATGTCATGAAAATAAATTATTTTTTTAATTTGAGCGGTTTACCTCGATGAATTTCAAAAAAACAGCCCTCACTTTGAAAGTTCTCCGTTCTGCGGAAAAGTTTGATTTTTTTATGTGAGGTAGCACAGTAGTTTCACCTCCAATTTCTTACAAATATACCGAGTAAAACTGCGCATACTTTTTAGATAATCTATTTCTATGACATAATATAAGACCTGAAAGTGACAGATGAATAACAAAATTGTTTCCGATGGCTAAATGGTCTATGATGGAACGAGCTGTGTATGGCTCAGAGAGAGAGAGAGAGAGGGAACACATGTAGTTCTCTTCTTTGTCTCATATATTAGCACGCAGTGGGTGGAAGTGTGCGAAAAAGTCACTTTGACCACAAACAAAACGAAAAAAGAAAAGAAAAACACACTCTACAGAAGTGCGCGAATTTATACACGAAAATAAATAGAATGTATTATTTTTAGCGAAGTGCCTTTCGACAGGCCTCTTCGCCCATTTCTCCGTCGAATAAAATAACGGTGTCCAATATTTTTATCGAAGCCATTTTGTTAAATGAAAGTCGCCTCTATTACGAAGGAAAGTTGACAGTCTATGGGTTACGGAGAGAAACAAAATTCAAACTATAATGATAATTTAGAAACAATTCTGGATACAAATTCGAAACTATTACAGCACGTTCCCTGCCATCTAGCCGCTTCTTTGGAACTATCGGATATATATTGTAGCAACATGGACGGTGCTGCCCTCCCGTCGGCTTTCGTGTTCCCCAAATATCGCGTTAGTTCCGCACGGAAACTTTTTTCCCCCGATTTCGATAAAGAGCAATCAAACGATATTGACAGTAGTTACGTTTTAGACAACGAAACCTACCCACCTATAGTTATACGATAAATATTAAAGTCTGCTACAGTTTATAAGAGAAAGGAAGGAAAACTCGAGTTCTATTTTCGCCGTGAACCACGTCCGTTTCCGTGGCGCTCCCCCACCCCTTTGTCCGATGTTCGTCTAACCCAGCGGGTAGCGACACTGGTGGCGAAGACGACTTGCCGAGCAACGCTAGGGGGCAATACCGCGATTCAGTTCGGCCAGTCTTCTCGCTCAGCGCGGACGATCCCGGAATAGAGTTACGAGACGTAGGGCGTCGGTTTTTTAATTTGATTTAATATATGATATTCGGCGCGAGCCCGAGTCCGCTCGTAACTCGCCATCGCATACGAAAAGACAAGAAAAAATAGTAAATCACCGCGTGTTTATCGCATCGTTCAAGTGTTTGGTATTACAACATTTTATACGTAATAGAAAATAGAAAATAGCGAGGGCGCGCGCTCCGTCGACCCCAACCACCTAGTCGAGAAAACAAATAAGTGAGAAGAGAGTTTAATACAGGAATCGAAGGGAAACAACGACGAAAACAGCGTCAAAGATTGTCGTGCTTTTTTTTGCGTTCGACGAGCTTTTTGTGCGCTAATAACGAGAGTGAAAAATAGACGAAAGAGTATTTTGGCTCAGGTAAGGTACGGACACGAGAATCGTCGTATTCGCTCGTCCCGCGGAGTGGCGGTAGTGTTCTCATTCGGTCGGAAAAGTTCGACGAGTTTTATTCTCTTTTTTTTTCTTCGATACTTTAACGAAACACCGAGGGCGCTGACGGTCGCTGCGTGTGAAAGGGCGGGAAAGAAAAAGTAAGCGCGAAAGTTATCGAGGCTGACGCGAATAATACGGATAACACGAGGATGGAAGTGACGGAAGAGCCGACGAGCACGGAGATCGAGACGAGCGGCGGTGAAATCGTCGAGGAACCCGACGACGATGGTCCGACCGTCGAGGAGGAATACGAGATCACGACTACGAGACGAAAAACCGTCAGGACGAGCTACAAAATTCAAGAGGTTAGTTTTTCTCCATGTTTTTCCAACGTAATTTCTACCATTTTGAAGGTTATGTGAGTTTTCGTAAATCTTTTCATCTCCGACGGTGAAACGCGGCATATGACGGGTGCGAATGAAAATCGACGAGAAAAATACAACGGAGGCTATTAATACGCGATCAGGGCAGGCTGTTTTAATTTAGAAATACGCGGGCGTTGTGTATTATCGCTGGGAAAAAGTGATGCTTTCTGGGTGTGGCGGACAGTCTCGAGTATCTCCTAAGTCTTAATCTGATAATCCCTCGTCGGATATCTTCGTTTTTGTTTGGTCTACCTACAAATTTCAGCTTTGCACAGGGCCGTTCGGCCGTTACCTTTTTTTTTTTTCATATGTCCTCTCTCACAACGAATCCCGTTGCGACTTTCGTACGGCCGAGAGATTACAAATTTAGGTTATGTCGGTGCATACGGACCTACCCTAAATTCACAAGGAAATATGTAGAGTTTCGTAGGTTCTTGGCCCGTGTTTCTCTTCTCGTATAATTAACCGAAATTCATCCACCATTTCTGTACGATAACTCATGCAGCAAAACGATGCAATGCTTCCGTAATTCATCGGGGCCATCGTCGCTCGCCGCGTCCTTGCAATGAATCGCTTTTCTCGTTGATCTCGCCATCGATCAACATTTCCTCTTTTTATTTACGTGCCCCGAGTACGATCAGAAACTGTAACTAGTCACGGTTTTTGACCTTTGGAGGCATTGTTCATTGGAACGTAAAATTTCGTGCCGACGTAACGATAGAAACTATGAAATTTCAAACGTTTATTCGCGATAAATTAATAACGATCGATTACTCATTTTTTAATTACTAATTCATTGTTTCAGTCGTTATAATAAATGTTGCAGGAATCGTGGAGAGTGCAAGATGCATATACCTACATAGCTGGCGAGTTAATAATTTAAAACGTTATTTCGCGGACGACCAAGATTAATAGGCTTCCCTAATTAATCCATTGTCGAGGCTCTGTCTCCGAGGTCGTAAACAAGCCACGACTAGCTTCCGCAAAATGTTGCGCCTGGAGATGAGAGACGCAAACCAAGATTGGGAGCAACAGCGAGATACGAATAATTTATTCGCCCGTTTCCATAGAAAATCGAGACCGTTTGGAGTATTAATAAATTTCTAACCAATCGTTTGTCATCCGATTTAGCAAAATCAGGGGAAACAAAATAATTCTTACTGAGTTTAAATATAAACTAGAAGAGAAAGCAACTTCGAAGGATCGTATTTCGAAAAACTATTTAATTATAAAGTAACAACTGGAACAGTCGTACGTCAGGTTTTTGGGAGAAAGTGAATTGAAATAGCTGTCTCTGTGTGACAAATAAATTCTGGTCGCTGTCTCTGCCACCCGCGTGTACCGGATCTAGGAGAAAAAATAATCGCACGAGAAAATATTACGGATCGGAGATCAAAATATCGCAGAAAAAATACACTCCACTCCACTTTTCGTTTCATTATACGATCAATCACAACGGAAATAATATTGACCTATTTGTTAATGATTATTATATTTGTTTGTCAGGTACACGTTCGTTTTTACGTTATCGTGTTGATATGTTTATTACAAATATGAATTATCAATTTTGACAATGATGTATTATCTCATAACGTTTTGTCGTTTGATTAATGCTTCGTGTAATCGTATACAACATGTATATATACTATATATAGTTGTTTCAGGTTGCTATGTAATATAAATCGTAAAAAGGATTAAGGATGAGCGATACGTCGGAGAACGGTTTACGGATACGGATGGTTCTCGCACGCGCCTCATGAGATGAGAGGGAGTCTCTTGCTCGCACGCACGTATCTTCCCATCGGTTGCGATTTGTCGGGATTTTACGTCATTGTCAGAAGACGCTTTTAGAACTCTGGCAAGCGCCGATCTGCGAGAGAGGCAGGGAGGGAAAAAGAGAGAGGGAGAAAGAAAGAGAATCAGAGGTAGAATGTGAATGTGCGGAGATTTTGAGCAGAGCTACACGAGAGAGCACAAACGCAGAAGAGCATCCCCTACGAGGCGAAAGGAAAAGGGGGGCGTATCGACGGAAACACACACGAGTCGTAAATCCGGCAGATGTTACGAGCAATTATCCAAGAGCTATCGAGACTTCCGCCGTTCCGTCGAATTCTAAACGTATATTTCTTTCTATTTTCTCCTCGAGATCTTTCACTCGCGAACCAAGTTAAGGACGAAAGCTCATTTGAGCGAAGCCAAAGATTATTTTCGATCGAAATATCATTATTTTTGCATTTTTATTAGGTGTTTTTCCTTTATCGTTTTCATGTAAAATTGTCAAGTTTTTAAGAAGAGAAAATATAGTTGTTTTTTTTCAAGGGTTCAATGAATAATGGCCGATCTAAGAAAATAGTAAAATTACAAATTACAATAAGAATTGAGTTTACTTTTTTTTTTTTTTTTTTTCATTTGAAAATTGCACATTTTGTTTTTTTCTTGTGGCTTAATCGTAGTGCCTGGGACAGGCTGTCGGCGGATCCAGGGAAGATCTTTTTGGTTTTGTTGATAGCGATAAGTATATGAATTGTGGTGGGTCCGAGACTATTTTAATAATCGCTCGAATCGAAAGAACGTGAATCAATACTCGGGATTTAAAAAATCTGCAACGCGTTTAGAAATAATGGTAGCCTCGTGAACCAGATGGAATTTCAAAACTTAAACGATTACGCATAAAACAAGCAGCAGGTTAGGGTGGCAATTTCGTTGAGAATCCTACAATTGAAATTACATTCATTTTATTAAGAGACGAAACTTGTTTACGATACACTGAAAAAAACTAGGATAAAGTTAAAATTCGTTCGGACCTCATAACATTTTTTTCAAAATCACCTTAATTTTCTCGGCATCAATTGTTGGCGTTTCACATCTTTAAATACAATGAAATGGTATGAACAATTGCATAGATTTTAGAAATAAAATAAAGGTTCGTTCGAAAAATCATTTACGATATAAGTCAATAGAACTATGGAACAAAGTTTCCTGAAAATCTGATCTCAAAATATTTGCTTCTCTTATTTGAGAAAAAAGAAAAATTCTGAAAAGAAAACTAAAGCATGAATTTAAAAAATCCTACGAAGATTACTAGTTAATACCATAATAGTCAACCGTTCAAAATTTCTTTCATCTTGATTCAACAGTTTTGACAATTTTTTTGGTATCGATTATAAAAACGTCGTTTCGAGAAAAGTGTATTTACTGTTTACAAAAAAAAGCGCCAGATTAGTACCTGTGGATATCTTTCTCATTTTTTAATTCTTTGATGTAAAATTTCACAGAATATTCTTTGAAGATAATACCGTCGAAACATAACAGAATAGTCATTTTTGCAAATTTACAAAGGTAAATGGCATTTATAAGTTACGAGTTTGCTAAAATGAAAAATATGAAAATTTCGAGTTTATCAATTTACCATTGTCAAAGATGAAAGCAATTTGAGAAAAAGTATTTAAGACTAATGTTGTCTCAACTTAGGATTCGAAGGTGTTTTTTGCCGACACCCCACGACTGCTCCAGGTTGGAATTAACCAAACGACAATATAAATAGTTCATATTCTTATAATATATAACGCGGTATACATTATTTTTGGCTCTGAAATCTAACGCTTCCAGTTGTCTATGTATTAATCGTAGATCAACGACATGACGTCGAAAATAGTTCCCAGGTTCGATCGGTTACGACGAATCGAAGTAAGATATATAACATTAATTTATCCACTCGATATTCCGAGGTGCAAAGCGCAACGATATTTATGCCAGCTGCGCAGATAACTATAATACACTTCGGTGCGTTATTTGCTTTCGTCGATTTTGCGAGGGTAGTCTGGAAAATTTGTTTGTTCGAACTCCGACGAGTGGGAAGAAAATATCTCAGCGGTGAATGAAGTATAATATTTATTTTTGTTGGGCCGCTTGTGATTTTCATTGTGCAAGGTCGAATCTGCGAATTTATATCTCACGTGCATTCGTTGGAAAACCACTGCACGTCGATTCAATTCAAAATTCCAACTGCCAATCGATTTATCCATTATTCTTGAATTAATAATAATAATAATAATAATAATAATAATAATAACCATAATATTAATCATGAGGTTAATTATTATCCATTATTTCATTTTTATTCTTATCGACTAATTAATCGCATCCAACTTAAAATATTTCGATTTAATTACAATTTTTAATCGATTGATTAGTAATGAATAGAACAAAAATATTATTATAAACAAATTGATTTAGCGAGACATCGAGCACGTAAAAGAGAAGCGAATTTTGCGGCAAACTCTTGCCAACTCGAGTCACAAAGTCGAACGGATAATTTCAGACGCTCAAGTCTCTCTCTCTCTCTCTCTCTCTCTCTCTCTCTCTCGTTCTGTGCCTGTCGACGCGATCGCGGCAAGAGACACACGCAGAAAACACACGGGGACATATAGCCTCGTCGGTTCGCGGGACGTTTTCTCACTTGTATGAACCACGCGAAGGGGACTGTTTCGTGTCTCTCTCTTTTTCTCTTTCTCCCTCTCTCTCTCTCTCTCTCTCTCTCTCTCGCTTTCGAAGACAGCACATTTTTGGCCGCTACCGAGCGCATCAATTTCGATATAAGCAAAACCACGCTATTCCCTCGTTTCGCGCTACAACATCGACTATACTTACGCATATATTTAGAAAAAATTCGAATTTGTTATCGACCGCCAACACCTGCTCGTTGGAAATATTTGTCTAACTTTCTATTTCTTATTTCTTCTTTGATATTATTATTTATTTATTTATTTTCTTTTTTCTCGTTACTTTCTTTGGCCTACTTATTATTTCTATCTCGAAATTTTCGTTTATTTTCGTCAAATTCTTGATTCGAAATACATGTCGAGATCCATCATCCGCCTTAAGACGACAGGAAGAGACAATATTTTTTTCCGACCGATAATAGAAGACTCTTCGTTTTTTCTTTCTTTTTTTCTTGAACACGCGCAGTATTTCATTCTATCTTTTTCCGTTCGTCCCGCTGGACGAAAGATTTTCTTCGACGTTTATTCCCCGCTGGTCGAACCTGGGCAGCTATCGAACCAACGCGCATCTCTCGGAATGTTAAAATAGCATCGAGGCCGAAATGCTTGCTTATTGGAGATATCGCGAGACGTCTTTGTGCCTGTGACTGGTGTTATTGGCGCTTCCGGAGTTCCTGACGCACACCAGATTCGCTCATTCGCTGATCTCGAAATTTTTTTTCAAAAATTTCCGTTGCGAAATAGTCGAATATTTTTTTTTACGTTTATATCAAAGATTTTTTGGCTTTCCTAGTTCGATCGATTCTTGATATTTGGAGCTTGGAGCATCCTCCGAGGCAAAGTTTCTTAAGAATTTTCGACTTAAGAACTTCCAAAGAGAGAAAGACGTTTACTTAATTTTTCATATTTTTCTCAATCCGTAAGGGATGTAAATCATTTGAAAAATCAGAATAATCGTAAGGAGATTGTCGAACTAGAATTAAAATATAATAGAACGAAAATTTGTTGATTTACAGTTCATTATTATCTATCGATAATAATAAATAATAATCGATGAATTATGAGCAAAGAGAAATCTGGTTGTTCGGTAATCTGGTCCGGTTACCCAATTTTCTGAAAAAGCACGAAGAAAATCCAAGGCGCATGAAAAATGTTGAAAGGTCAAATCGGCCGTGCTGCCCCCTGGTGCTTGGCAAACGTTCTCAAAGATCGAGAGGCCCACGTGTGAGTCTGCACCGCCAGAATCTCGAGGGTTTGATCTCTATTCGTGGGTCAAATTCAACGAGTTCCAATAGATACAGCTCGAATAACTTTTATTTCAATCGTTCAAACGTCAACGTGGATGAAACGCGTTAAATGAATTGGTCGATAATTCAACTCGGTGAAGATTTTATTTTTTTAAGTCAAAGATTAATTCAACCGATAAAAAAAATGACTACGATATATTAAAGAAAATTGGTTCGTACTTTTTTGTTTACCACCGATGAAGCAAGCACCGAGCATATCGCATAGCATAATCCAATTCGTTTTAGAGGTAAACGCCAGATTTCCATTTTCTCGCCTCCGAGGTCAGAATTTTGACGCGATTTTATCTTTCGCTTTTTTTTTCTCCCCTTCGCTAATTTTCCCCTTGACTCAAGAATGCGCCAAGGGGCTCGTACGAAATCATGTTCGCTAAGTCGCGGCCGAGTTTCTCGCGGTCTCAGCCTCTACGCCAAAAGTTTTGCAATTTTCTGTAAGAACGTCCGACGCTTCTCGGTCTCGGCTCGCTCGACTATATAATAATCTAACCCATCACTTTGACCAGTGGCGGAGACGCACACAGCTGTGTATGCTTCGATGCTCTAGATTAGTTTTTAGACTGCGACTGGCCCGCGTCCTCGGGCCAGGGTTAGATGGAACATCGACGAGAGGCCGCCCGCCGGGCCGGCTTGTTCGTGTACGTGTCTCTGGAAGGTATGCAACGAAAAACGAATCGCGAAGTCCGTACGAAATTAAATACACTTCGGTCGAATTTTTCGAATTTCATAATGTGATAATCGCAGGCTTAACCATTGGCTGCCACATTTCGTTAGAACGACATAGTCGCCACACCGATCCTTCCCAAACCCTACCGATTAAAATTACTGCAATGAGGAAAAAAACTATTGATTTTTTCAACTAAAAAATGCTGCATCATCATTGTTAAGAGATGTTTTAACAGACAGTATCGGTTTATTTATCGAAATATAATATTTACTATGTAAAAAATAAATGGAGAATGCACAAAAATGGGATGAATAACTATTTACGCTAAACAAAATCATAACTCTGTTGTTTTTGTACATTAAGAGTTAAAGATTTAGTTGTGACACACTGGAAATATATATATGTCAACGAACAAAAATACGGTCATAGTCGTCGTTTAAAAAATGTTATTTATTTTGGAATTTAAAGCGAGGGATTTCCGGCCAAAAGTTTTGTTGAAGAAACTTGTTTATTTATTAGATGTAATATTGTTTTTATACTTTTTAAGAAAAAAGTTAACTAATAATGAAACGTCAATAAGAATATGTGAAGAAAAAATTTAATAACGTGACATGGCTTAGGAGTTAGCGCTGTATCAGGCTGGGGCACGATCTCTAAATTATATTATGCACGCTTCAACAAAAATCTGCACATACAATATGTATTAGGTACTTCTCTTCATACTAAAGACAAAACACACATTTAAAAAAAATCGATAGAAAATTCCGTTTAACACGACTACCACAGTTATACATATATCTTTTTATTTAGGGTCATGCTTTGTGGCGAAGAAAAAATATCCTTCCCTTAACGAACCCTAGGTAATGCGACGATGCTACAAATTCAACTATAAACATGCTTAATTTGAGGCTGATTGGGAATTAGGCCGAGACGGAAAGGAACCCATAGGCGCTCGGCAGCTAATAATTAAGGAGGAACTCTACTATGAAGTCTTGAAAAAATCGACTTTTATTGCATTTTCTTGTAGTATGTACCTATTTTTAAAAATATGTAAACCAGAAATGACTGTATAATTTACAGAACTGACAGTTACAGCACATTTAGTAGGAGGGCGTAAGGTGGATGGGAAGTCGTCTGAGAGTCGTGAAAAAATCAGTGAAAGGTCTCGGTGGAAAAGGTCGATTGATGGATTAGGTCAATGACCTAATAGACGATTATATATCAAAAATCGTCGGCCGAAGAAAATCCGCGTCATTATTTATGTCCTGAAGGTGTTGACTTCTGGTGGGGTTTTCAGCGTTCGTTGGCGAATGGTAGGCTCTACATATTTGTAAAAAAAACATCACTTTCATAAAACGTCGTTAAAGCAATTTTCCTGATTTATGAAGATCTTTCAAAGCCGGAATTCCTGGAAATATGTGCGGGGGATTTTTATTTTTAATTCATTAGTTTGGCAAACTGCTACAAAATTCAATTCTGCCAGTAGTACCATCGCTGAAACAGTCCTTTATATAACAACCATCACGTTGAACGATGGTAGACAGGATCGGTTAAAATTTGTTTAATGCCTCGGCATCGAAATTGACGCAACAGTGCAACAATATTGTGCGGAACGGGACGAAGCACGTGCAGTCAGCGAGGACCGTCGCCAGGAAAGTTCGTCGCGGAGGAGCGGTATCGCCCATAAAAAAATGAAACTGTCGACAGCTGACGACGATATCCAGGGAGAACAATCTTATTACGGACCTGGAATCGAGAAAATTTAGTATCTAAGTGGAAAAAGTTAAAATTTATATATACAAAGTTTGTATTAAATTTGAATCGCGTTTTTCTCGAAACCACTTTTTTCGAACTGGTGTGGACGATACTTTGAGCAATAATAGTCGGATATGTAACATTTATGTACGAAATTTTTTGTAATTGTAATAGATATCGTTGAAAGCCCTCTTTTTAAAATTACTTTTTCTTAAAGCATGTTGAATGACAATATTTTAGGGGAAAATGATACTTTTTATTTCAAAACGTGGCCATATTTCGAAAAATAAACAAATAGCTTAACAACAGCGACATTAATGCAGCTTAAAGGCAATTTTTTTTTGTTTAGGACGAATCAAACCGCAGATTTAACTATTGTTTTTTTTTCAATAAAAAACACTAGAATCTACTTTAATGTATGTGAAATAATATAACTTTAATT
This sequence comes from Netelia virgata, assembly GCA_951802705.1. Taxonomy (NCBI): domain Eukaryota; kingdom Metazoa; phylum Arthropoda; class Insecta; order Hymenoptera; family Ichneumonidae; genus Netelia; species Netelia virgata. The sequence goes on along the minus strand of OX637867.1, from coordinate 25,681,504 downwards.
GTACCCAACAAAAAAACATTAAGAGATCATTCGGGTTTAAAATTTTCAAAAAATTGATTTTTTTAAAAACATTTTTCGATAGTATATAAAGGGACACTCTCTTTTATCTCTGCCACCCGAATTAACTCGGTAATTATCGACGTCAAAAAAAATGTTTCAAACAAAAGTTGTACGGTGTGGAGGGGCCATCAAACGCGACCTTTTTTTCATTTCGGTGGAGGCGTTTACGCACAGTGAAGTTCACCTTCACTTTGTTAAATGGAATGGTACATTTTTTTTCAACCATTGTCCAGCACCTCAAGGCGCATAAAAGTATTGTGTTGAAATTTAAGAACGCTCGGAACAGTCTAACTACGTTATTTTGTGTACTCTACGTTGCTTCTTTTATTACCCGAGCGGGCCCGCCCGTCGCGGGGGCGTTCGCCCGAAAAAAACTTTAAACGCTTTAAACGTTTTGTCGATCGGCGGCAGTGATTTCTCGGGAACCACTAACCTGATCCTTATGAAATTTTAACCACATACTTTGCACATAAATAGCTTCGTCGCATTCTACAACCGTATTAACAACTTTATTTGTACTATTATTTTTTGGGCCAAAAACAGTGAAAACCCCTCATTTTTCATTTTTTTTAAATGTCCGCCATTTTTTTCTCTATTAATAAATATTAGGGTCCATAGAATGCGACAGAGCCACTATTATATTGAATCTAAACATTAATGATTTTTTCGTTTTGGATGAGCCGTTATCGAGATATCAACGTCGCCCCAGCGACTTTTCGAGGAGTTACGTTTGCCTGTGATTTTTAGATATAAAAAGTGATGAAAAAAATAAACAAAACATTTTTATACGTACTTCAAGAGTGCACTTGTTAAGCTCAATAAACTTTTTATCAATATCTATAATATTTTTTTTTAATTTACAAAAATAGCCCTTTTTGAGCATCTAAACAAAAATGATCTCTTTAACAAATTAAAAAATTCATGAAAAAAAAACTCATTTTTCTGACCGTCAGTATGGGGTCACGCCTTAAAAGACATCTTGGCAATGTATATTAGACTATAATTATTATCGACATTCGTAAACTCGCTGTACGAAAGTTCGTCGAGTCATTTTGTGCCATTTAAGAAAATACTGTAAGTAGGGTTACAAGCGGAGTTCCACATTTTTGAGATAAGACTTACAAAAACGAGACTAGCGTTGTCGTGAGTGTACGTATGCAAAGGTGTGGGAGGTCATTGGATGCGTTTTCCAAATCCGCACAGGTGAGTATATCGAGATAGTACGTAGGTGCATTGGTTATCGATAAATTTCGGAAAAACCGATAATCGCGCCAAACTCGGTCGCCGCCCGATGACGTGTCCAGTATGTGGTTAGCCGTTATCGCGTGAAGCGTGGGGCTAGCGGGTTACGGCGGGGTAGGGAAAAACCAATATTTGCAGCAAAATCGGTCGATGAGGTGTCCATAAAAATTGCTGGTCGTGCCAAGTATCGAGTCAACGATTATGTTCGCATTAGTAAATATAAAAACCTTTTTACGAAAGGTTATACTCCCAATTGGACTACGGAAATCTTTCAAATTAAAAAAGTTTGTCTAACCAATCCTGTCACATACCTTTTAAAAGACATTAACGATCATGATATAGAAGGAGGATTCTACGAACAAGAATTATTAAAAACAACTCAGCCAAATGTATATTTGGTTGAAAAAGTTTTGCGTAAAAAGGGCAATAAAGTTTATGTAAAATGGTTAGGAATAGATTCATCGCACAATTCATGGATAGATAAGAAAAATGTATTGTAAATCGCATAATAATAATTGCATCATGATGAGCAATAAAGAATAAAGATAAGAAAAAACATCTCTCTCTCGCTCTCTCTCTCGCTCAATTGCGTCGTACCCCCTACCCCCGTACCCCGCTAGCCGCGCGCTTCACGCGATAACGGCTAACCACATACTGGACACGTCATCGGGCGGCGACCGAGTTTGGCGCGATTATCGGTTTTTCCGAAATTTATCGATAACCAATGCACCTACGTACTATCTCGATATACTCACCTGTGCGGATTTGGAAAACGCATCCAATGACCTCCCACACCTTTACATACGTACACTCACGACAACGCTAGTCTCGTTTTTGTAAGTCTAAATCTCAAAATTGTGGAACCCCGCTTGTAACCCTACTACTGTAGTACAAAGAAATATTGTCCAACGAGGGTGATCGAGCGTGAAACGCATAATTCTTGTTTTTTCATCCTGCAAGCAGTCGGGAGTTTAAATTACAACGATTCTATTTTATTGTTATCATTTTCTTCAAATACGAACTTTTTAATATTAATTATCGTCTAACATGAATTCACTGCTTACGATTAAATCCGAAAAATACATGTATTTTTCGGAGTTGTCTCGAATTCTCTCGAAAAAAACGTCTGCATAGGTATGGAAATTTTGATATTTACTCGTCATGCTTCTTCAAAGCTTCCTCTTTGGGAAACATACAATGGAGAAAAGTAAAAGTGCAATGCAGTGTCCAGATTTTTAAATTGTTAACATTTTTGTTTATATTATTAATGATAATGATTATATGATTAATGATAGTGGTTTATATGATTAATGGTAAGGCGATTGCCGAAACGTAAAGCAAGTCATGTATATATTATGAATGCTCAAAATACACTCATACGTCGATATCGTCGTCTCTTCGCTTTGAGATCGCATTAGACCCCCAGGCCACCGGCTTTTTACATCTTGCCTGCAACAACCAGAAAAAAGCTCGTCTGACGCACTCGCACGACTCGTTGAAAGCTTTCACGATGATGAAAATATCGCGTCGCCCAAATATTCCGGGAAGTCGAAAAAAAACTTCGCTTTCCGTGGTAGGAAATCTTTTGTTTTTTTTTGTTTTTTTTTTTTTATTTCTGTGTATATATATATATATTTTATTTTCAATGAATTTCTCTCCGTTGTTACGTAATTAGAAATTTTACGATACTATCTAGAACTCAGGCTTTCCCGGATGTGCTCGAGCGTTTTGATCCTCTCGACGGGCGCCAATGCTCGCGCGCACACGGTTCATTAATTTATTCCCGGACAATGACGACAGCCAGAGCTTTACTCTAGGTATATTATCCCTCATTAGTCATCGTGGGGCCATTAGGAATAATTATCACATGACGAGACTATCGCCAGACGCTCCGCAACGGCTAATTCATGTGTGGAGTTTAAATAATTTTATAGGACAAATAATGATTATTTCCAATCTAAAGGATTTTTTGTAGTCACTAATTTTCTACTCATAATTGTTAACATCCCGAAACAGGAATATACTGTGTTAAAAATATTTTATAATTCCAACTTAATAAACTGTGGACTGTGCATGTTATACTTATTTCAAATTTCTAATTATACTTGTCCAAATAATACAAATTCTTAATTTAAAAATAGTTAATATTTGCGCGAAGGATATACATATGTACGTGCATGGTATAACAATCGAATTTTTTATAATAATATAATAATAATGACAAAAACTACAACAACAACAACAACAATAATAATCATAATCTCATGCGTCCAAATACCTATTCTTGCAACGCAGAGACGGAATCTATTGACACAGCATGATTAAAAATCAAGTATATATATTGCTGGAAACGGGTATAATTAATTCTTGAATTAAGTTTAACCCTTGTCAGTCACACCTCCATATTGTGACGTAATAGTTATTGGACTCACTTTGGAGAGTGATAAATAATTGAAAAATTGAAAATAAAAAAACTACAGTGCATTTTCAACCCTTGTGTGCAGGACCATGCCGATTATTTTCAAGTCGTGTAATTTTGAATATAAAGAAAAATATCCCATGTTCTCAAAATTTCTGGAAGGTATCGCAAGTCGAAAAACGACTGAGGTCGATTTGACCCCCGATGATTGATAAGGGTTAAATGTGTCCAAAGCAAGCTTATTCTATGCTCGGCGTTAGGTTTATTTACGTTTGCGACATGTATATATTAGCTCGCGACTAGTATAAATAAACTTGATGGCGGGATGAAAATAGAATATATAACTGATTTTATAACTGATTTTAGTCAAAATCATTTCGACTCCTCACTGATTAATTTGATTATTTTGTTCAAATAATTCGTCAATCTTTCATTGAACAACCGTTTCGTTCTAAAACAAACATTTTTTCTAGATCTTTTTAAAAATCTAAATTAATGATCGGCACGCCGTTTAACTTTTCGCCTTCGAGTCTTATGCAACGAGAAATATTTTTCCTCGTTCAACCGACGCTTCGTTTCTTCTTCGTAATTACGAAATGAAAGTTCAAGGTCAAATGTGCGGCATCGGTCAACGTGATGTAACAGAAAACGTTTTTCTTCTTCTTTCCGCGTTTTTTTCTCTTCTATTCTATAGAAGTCATTCATCCTGACATCGTGACTCTTTAACGAGTGCTTGTGTCGTAGTTATATCATATATCATATAGGAGAATCTCGAGTGTACGAAGACGTCACGCTAACCAAGAGAGCGAGAGAGAGAGAGAGAGAGAGAGAGAGAGAGAGAGAGAGAGAGGGCGCGAGGTGTCGAAGAGGGGCTAATAGGGGGAAGGGGGGACTTTGCTCTTGTCGCGATGCCGCGCGCAGTTCGCTTTGCCAAATCGACGAATGTACCAAGCGACTTGAGACACGTCACGCATCTTAGCTGCGTCTCCGTCTCAGGTGATACGTCATCGCCGGGTCCGGCTTAATACGTTTTGGCAGTGTTGCGAACGCAAGAGGCGAAGGAGGGGTATTATCGACGTGGAAAATTTCCGGCCAATATTCGATAGTTCGTAATAAACTTTATGATTAAATTTCGCATGAAAAATATTCTTTCATGTAAAATAAAAAGGACCGTTAAAAGTAATAATATATATAATAATAATAATAGTAATAATAATAACACTTCACATAAACTTTATCACGACCCCGCCATTCTCACAGACAGGGCCATCCACTGCAACAGATCAGACATAACACTACAGAATAAACTTAATAAAACCACTAATTTCATATACAGGGTGTTTCTTTTATCGCTGCCACCCGAAATAACTCGGTAATTATCGACGTCATAAAAAAATGGTCCAAACAAAAGTTGTACGGTGTGGAGGGGGCCATTAGATGCGACCATTTTTTCGATAGAGGCGTTTATCCACGGTAAAGTTCAACTTCATTTTTTTAAATGGAATAGTACATTTGTTTTCAACGATCTTGTAGAGCACCTCAAACCACATACAAAACATCAAGAGGTCAAAGTCGTTCAAGGTCATTCAAGGTCAGTAGCGAATGATTTTCAAAATCACATCAACTTCTGTCAGTGGGCACATCAGCAATTGCGGATGGACGAACAATTCTTTGATGACGTATTATTTATTGACGAGTCAACGTTCACAAGCCATGGTTAAGTGAACACGCAGAATATCCACTATTGGGCGGAGGAAAATCCCAGATGGCTACGACAAGTTGTCCATCAACGACCATGGAGTGTTAATGTGTGGTGCGACATATGAAGAAATATAATGATTGGTCCACACTTCATTGATGGTAATCAGACTGCAGTTAAGTACGCTGCTTTCCTGGAAGAAATATTACCTGTGCTGCTTGAAGATATAATCTTGTGGGATGGGCAAAAACTCTGGTATCAACATGGTGGTTGTCCGGCTCATTTGGCACGGATGGCTCGTAATGTTGTCGACCGTAAATTTGGTAATAAGCAGATTAGCCGAGGGTCACGAATAGACTGGCCTACTCGATCACCGGATTTAACTCCATTTGATTTTTCTTTATGGGGGACGTTGAAGAATAAAGTTTATCAAGATATGCCGACAAAACCGGAGAACATGCGAGAACGTATCACCAATGCGTGTAACAGCATCACTCCAGAAAGCATTCTACGAGTGAAACAGTGTCTGACTGTCCGACTGCAAAAATGTTTGGAGGCTGGTGGAGGTCATTTTGAACATCTATTGAAATAACATATTTTCAGGTAATTTCAGCTCGGATCGCTACCAAATGTTTATAAGACTACCAAATATTTGGTAGTGATCCGAGATATTTAGATTTGTATCATTCGCTATTGACCTTAAATGGCCTTGAACGACTTTGACCCTTTAATGTTTTTATACGGCTTGAGGTGCTCTACAAGATGGTTGAAAAAAATGTACCATTCCACTTAAGAAAGTGAAGGTGACGTTCACTGTGCGTAAATGCATCTACCGAGAAAAAAGGTCGCATTTGACCCCCCCCCCCGCGCATAACTTCTGTTCAAACCATTTTTATGTGACGTCGATAATTACCGAGTTATTTCGGGTGGCAGAGATAAAAGAAACACCCTGTATATGGCAGTGTCCAATACTCACAGTTTACAAAAGACCATCCGTGAACAAATAAGTAAATGTGTAGAAGTGGAGGAAGGCGTAACAAGGATATGGAGGCAGGATAAAGTCTACATCGTACCCATAGTCATTTCCACCACTGGAATCATTCCTAAACATCACCACGACATCCTAAAGTTAATAGAGCTCAACGAATCCCTCTACACAACCCTCCAAAAAGCCGCCATTTTAAACACCTGCAGGATAGTCCGGAAATTCCTCTTACTTGACGAGAATGAAATAGAAAAAGTCACCCGTAACATTCACATAATCACTACATTTCACACCACACACCGTATTTACTTGGCCTTGACCCGAAAACACAGTAAAACCCAGCCTTGGGATGAGAAAAAAAAATAAAAAAAATAATAATAATTCTTTCAGTCAGTTCAGCTCTTTTCCGATTTTCATTAGGCCTGCGTTATTCCATAATTTTGTTGAAATTTTCCATCACGCATTCGCCCGTTTAGTTAATTTCTCATTTCGTTTACTGGTTCATCAGACACGAGAGCTATTCTTGTTATTTTTCCTTTAATTAAAACTTCGCTAATCAATTTTCCTCCCACATTAATTCGAAACACCCCTTAGATCACCTTCTAAAATGTTAAAAGGCCCCCCTGTGAACCTCTCCATCGCCGTCCTTTCTTTTACCTCGTCTCGAATCTTCTTACAATTTCGATTTTGCCTCTCTTTCACGATGTTTGCTGTTTGCATTTTTCTATTTTATTTCTATTTTATCTTAATCCATTTTTGCCAGGATTTTTCCAATTTTCATCCGACTTAGCCGATTTCATCCTTCGAGCTATTTCGAAGGTCTATTTTCTCGTCGGACTTCTGCAAGATAAAGAATTTCAATATGCAAACATCCGTGCGAAAGTGTTCCGCGATGTAACAACCGTGTCTGAATGTCTCGACAATGGTCGTGGAGAGCGGCTCATTAAAATTTGACGCATCGCATGGACTCAAGCGCATATATGCACGCCATATATCTCGAAGTGTAACCATCGTATTATTCTCTTTGGTTTTCTATTATTCGAAAAGTCTAGTCTAGTCTGGTACATCGTGACTTCCAAGAAGACGCGATCGCTCGAGCTCTCCGCAGTCTAGACTTTATTAGCTGTTCATCCCAATAGTGAGCCACGCCACCTAGCGTGATTTATGCAAATTATAGCTATATACAATATTGAGATTTATACAGAGGTATGAGTCAAATCTGTAAAGGAACAATAATAATTGATCCCAATCCGATTGAAAGATTTTGGTGTTTAATTAAAGGCAATAGAAACAAATTTATTCCCCGACGTTATTAACGTAATACTACGTCCACCTTTGAAATTTGTGCATTCGGAAAGTTTAAAAAAAACAAATGTTTCGAAAATTTCACCAATTTCGAGTTTGTTTTTTTTCGGGGATTTTTAGAAACGCTGCTTCTTTTTTAAATACTTTGTTTGTTTACCAATAAAAACAACTTTGAGATAGCGTTCGCCTCGTATGCACTATTATTTTTCCAAAATACACAGGTTTTCGGAGCTATAATAATGCATTAAATCGTGCAAATACATGACAAGATGTTAGCTGGGTAGAGATTTTAACCGGGTGAATTATAATGGTACTGGAGCATCATCGGTGCTTCGAAGTAAAGCGTTTGTCAAGCCGCGAGTGCGGCAAAACGTATTCGCATCTATCTTTCTCTTGAACATAGAGAGGAAACATACTGTATCAGAGGTGAACGAGGGTGCGGACAAGGATATACGTTCTGTTCACTAGGCTGTCGACTGTCGACTCTTATTACCGTCGCTGACGTTCGGCAGCACATAGTGTACATATATTTATAGTTATAGTTATGTACATACTTGTTGACGTATATTTATATACCTATATGGGTTATTTCAGGATTTACCCCGGAGCGAGTCGACGCGACACTCTAGCATCGTCGACGATTCCGAAATCTTATTTTAAGTCATAAAATTATACGATTTAAAAAAGTCTTGGTCTTTGAAATTTGTTTTAATTATATATTTATTAGATAGCAAAGTAAGATGTCAGACTGGTGGTTGTATAATAAAAATTGGTGCCGAATTGGTTGTCACGATTAAACATGGAATTACCCATGTGAAAACGTATGTACAAGGCTTGTTTATCACGTTTATTAAACGTCTCTATTTGAAATTTCTGACGGGGCTGGGAGACTCCGTTTCCTTCTCATTATATTTCGGCCCATCATCGGGCGCCGCTAAACTCACAACTATGTTGTCCGCCTGCCGTCGATCCTATTCTCACTCGTCCAAATGCCAACGATTTCCTCGTTTTTGGCACTTTCATAGAGTCTTAAACTTCGGAGATACATGTTTCCGCGATGGTTATAAAGGAACAAGCAGAAACGACGAAAGCGCCGAGTGGAGGCAATCTTTCGGATTTCCTTCGCGTTATCTCTATTTTCCATTTTCACTATTCTTCGAGCAACTTGAATTTTGCTTAGGTTTATTTATCACCATTTTTGCATTTATCAAATTATTCACCCGATATATCTATTCTTTTCTCTCGTTACCAAATAAATTTTCATATTAATAGAAGATAAATCGTGAGCGTAAAAAATCGATCAAAAAATCAATAACTTCCATAAAAAAATTGTTTTCTTTTTTTTAATAAATTTGATAAAAACCAAAACTGTCATCGATTTAACAGAAAAAATCCTCGGTGTCGAAAATTGTGTTCCATAACGATCGAAAATTGCATCGTTACCGAAGAAATTTCGAGATTCTCGAAGGTTCACGATTTATTCGAGGCGAGGTAAAACTCGTCGGTGGTCGGTGACACCGAGCGTGACGAAAGTCCGAGAGAGTCCGATGTTACGATTGGTGTTTCGCGAACAACGCGTACATTTTGCTCTTTCCATGCATCCGCAAGCACGTGCGAAACGTCGAGTAAAGGCAGAACAAAAAAAGCATTGAAAAAAACACAAAGTAATATCTATTCCAGATATAAACATGGCGTTCGGGCGAACAAGGAACCGAGTGAATTCGTTGCTCTCGGTTCGTTAATCGAAGACTGCGGGATGCGTAAAATTTATTAAAAGCCTTTCAAACATGTATATACATGTATATAACTGTATAAGATTCGCGCTTACGCGTGTATATTTCAAAGTGAAGTTCCTCGTCACGTTTCACCGATCGAGCTCCACCGCCGCTTCGCGGTAATGAGGCAAAGCTTCGGTCTCGTGGGCATTTCCCCGAGGAACCAAAACACGTTTCCTACAGGTTTATACGCATTTTGCATCTGTCCTGACGGACACTTATTCTCTGAAAGATAGAGGCGTCTCAATTAGCGTGTTAGTGATTCCTCTCTCGCGCCCGCGCCCTCCGAGAGGCAGAGAGAGAGAGAGAGAGAGAGAGAGAAGCGCGGTCGATGCTACCAGGCTTTTCCACTGCGAGATTCTATCTCCGGCCAATCCACTAAATATCTCAAAATAGACGTGTCTTTCTCTCGCTAATACATCGCTACACTCTATATATCACGGAAACTCATAATATCGTTCGTAATATCGTCCGGTTGAACAACTTAAACATCCAGATATCTACCGTGACGAGGGCAGCAGGATCCCATAAGTTGTTCGGGCGTTTTTACGCGATGGCGGAAAGTTCCTTCACTGGCATCTTGTCAAAGTATCGAGGGCAGTGGGAGTTTTAGAGAGAGAGAGAGAGAGTTTATCGAAAACCGAGGATTACGTACGTTTATTCTTCATTTGTAAACGATCGAACGATCCGTCATTCTTTCGTCGTATGATTGGAAATCGAAAGGAAATCATTAATTGTAATATTGTGTTAAATATAATTACCTCTAAGACGAATTTAAACGGTATTGAATCGATCGATTGGTTAATTGTTTAAACTGCAAAACGAAGGTCATTTTTGACCTTCGTTTTGCAGTTTAAAAGTTTTGCAGTTTCGAAGTCGAGTAGTATTAAAAAATAATTATCGATCCGATAATCGATTGATCGATTGAGAAAAAAATGCAAATTGAAATTTTCATAATGCTTCCTCAAATTAATCGACATTTGCATATTTCGACGACATAGAGTTCTAAAATTTCCTCTTACAATTAGAGGAAGCTTCATTAACAATTCGAATTTCAACTTGCAACGCGTATCGACGCGATAGACGAACGCTTCGACAACTCGATATGGAAACCATTTTTATTAAATTTTTGTTCAGAAATGTGATATTTAGTTCGATATTTAGTCAAATCCGAATCTCTGTATCGTTTCGTTCCTTTCTCTACGCGGAGACAAATATAACTCGCTCTCGACAATACCGATAATCGAATCAACGAATTATCGATAAACGTCCTCATTCGTTTATTCATCCAACTCTCAAAGTAACCTTCTTAGCAAAGTAACAGTTCTGAATATAGAAACCTCTGGATTCCACTCTAATGTGAAATTTTCGATAAAGTTGACTGTTTTTACAAAACGTTTCGGGGAATCAGCGATAGGACGAGACAAATGGGGATACGTCTCGAGGGAATTGACCAGAGATGTTTTTACGCGACTTGTCGTATACGTACAGTTGTATAATATACGTAATGAGGGTTGAGAGTGGTAGTGATCGTAGTAGTAAGAAAGTAGTATAGAATCTGGTTTGGCTACGAGCCGGCTCTGTGTGTCTCTCTTCGAGCGGGCGTGAAACTTCAAACAGGAAGTCCACCTTAACCACTCGATTCCCGTGACTCGGGGCTTAACACCGCGAACTAGTTCGAGACCAATTGCTTACGCGCATCTCTTCTCTCGCACGTACGCCGCCGTTCCCATCGTCGTCGTCGTCGTCGTCGTTGTCGTTGTCGTCGTCAACGTAGAATACGAAGACGAAGACGACGACGACGACGACGACGACGACGACGCCGAGATGGAAATACCGGCAGTAAGTGAATCTACGTGTGGAGTCGCCGGGTAACCCGAGGATCGTCGGTCTTAACGTCAGTCTTAATGGCCTATGGGAGCCAATATAATGTATAACGAAGCACAGCCAGCTGTCCGACATATCGAACCTCTTTTTCCATCCACCCCTTCTCCTCCCCACCCCTTGAGAACGTGATCGACGTTGTACTCGATCCCGGCACGAGTCATTGTCCTCTGTCCCGTCAAATTTCGATTTAGTACCTTCGAACAAGATTTAAGATTTCTGAGCCCGGAAATTAACCAAAGTGCTATTTAGAAATCTGGCATTTATAGTGATAGTGATAGAATTAATGAGGTATTTAAAGATATTGCGCTAATTAATTAGTTACATTCCATTACTAATTGTTTATTATCACAAGTCATCGATTGAAACGATACGTTGCTAGATGGTGAATAAACAATTATGAGCAATTTATTACCCGCTTATGAATAATTGGTTATTAGTTTTGTATTAATTTGATCAATCGAGGTATTAATGCATTAATTACATTTCATTACTGATTATTCATTATGACAAGTCATTGATTAAATAATAGATTAATAGTTACTAAAAAACAAATATTAATCTTACGACTAATCAGTTATTAATTTTTTTTAATTTCTCCATAAGTTAGATTATTATGTTATAGAATATAAACAATTGGAAAGTGTGATAAGGATACGATTGTGCTCGCATATTGTCCTGTCCCCTCCAGTGTCGTATCATTCGTGGTACACTGTCGTCCCTGCTAACGCCATGACGTCATGCTGTCATGAAAAAATAACGAAGATATCAAAAGTTTTTACGAGCGAACCTTTTAGCTTCAAGCTGTATGCTTTTTTCAAAACGTTCTTTTCAATCACCGTACCGTGTCTTGTTTTAGACTAGATGAACCAGCCTACAGCCTGCTCAAACATATTTGTCTACGTGCATCACAATTCTCAGCAATTTATTTGGTCTGTGAACGGTGGCAACATTTTCTCTCTACAAACAATAAAATTAAAAATAAATGACTGGGAAATGAATATACGATTTTCTGATCTGATTTGTGAATTTGAGAAGTCCCGTTTCTAATTTGTCTCATCCGTTCTTTTTTTTATCCCTGTTTCGACCTTTAAATAATTATACAGGAAAAATAGTAGAGAAAATTCGATTTGGAAAAGTTTTGCATTTTTATACTTATCTTGAGTTCCGAAATACAAGTGTTAGACAACGTGTTAGAGCAGAAGGAAAAAAAAACAATGGCAATGACGCTAACAATAAGTTCAAATCTGCGAGTGAAGGTAAAGCTTCGAAGGCGCAAGGAGGGAAGTTGGTAGCACAAAAATAACGCTCCGCGCGCTCTTGTGGGACAGCTGCGTCGATGGAAAGTTTACCGCGTCGTGTGCGTAAATCTCGCGAGCTTCAGCACTTTGATATTTCGAACGGTAGAGAAACGTACGACCCACAATATTTTCTTTCGATTTCCTTTTGCTCGAAGCAAGTTTTCCGAAATCCAACGATAACTTGATTTCACACCGAGGCAGCAGGATTTATTTGATTCCGATAAAGTGTCTCGGGACAGCTGGCAAACCGGCCAATTTTAAGCCCGATAAATTAATTCTAATAGACAGGAAGTGAGACAAAAACAAATTCTGGAAAAAGTACAATACGATTTTAATAAGAATTTAAAAAATACGGGCAACGACGAAATATATATCCTGGAAAACTTGGTTACCTAAACAGAAACACTTTGGTTTCCACGGGTAGTTGCCATTGTATCTCTTCACTATGAAGGGCAGGGCTCAAATATACTGGAAGTTACACGTTTATATTTATTGCTGGGTATTAGCAGTGCTAAATGGTCTATAAATTTAACCTCGTTTGGACTCGTTGCGTTCATAATGTTGCGTGAATTTTCTTTGCTCGCTTATACCGTTATGTATCGTCGTGACACAATGAAGGACGTTGAAATTGACCCAGTTCTCGACGTGAATTTGCAAAAGTGTTGTTCGCCAAACACTAACTCCGAAATCGTCCAATTCCGGCGATTACTACTTTATTTGAAGCTTGCTTTTAAACATTTCTAATATTTCTAACAAATTGAAGACCTGGTAACGAATCACGGTGGAAACATTTTTTTATCATCGTATTATCGACAATATACAGGCTTAAAAAACTATAAATAATTTTTGTTTTATATAAAAAGGCATAAAGTGCTTTAGTTTCTCGGAAATCCCCATATTTTTTTAAATCAAGAGGCAATGTAGCGGCCCGAAAACGATATATGCAATTAAGAAAATTAATTCTGTGATTATTGAGCCTATTTGGAGTAATAACGGTAGTGTCAGTTTCCTGGAGCAGCGCGTGAAAGATCTGGTTTTAATTACTTCGTATTGGGGCTATTGGCGCTGCCGCGTATTTTGCCTAGTGGCGCTCTCTAGCGGCAGCAGTGAGCGATTCTAAAGCTTCCTGTACTCAGGCGGTCGACAACACCGTTCAGACGCTCGCCGTTGGCCGGCCAGACGCTGCCATCTGTAGGAAGTTTGACGGAGGCTACCAAACAAACTATAAATAAGTCCAACCCGGCGTGTGTAGCGCGGCGTGTCTACCGTTCGAGAAGGAAAAACACAAAGAACGAATATAGAAAGGAGATGAGAATCAATTCGTGCGAACTGTCTTAACAATCCTAATTAAAAATGACTCAATGATGGATGCTTTTCATTATGATAAGAATGAGGCTGCATCTGTTGTTGTCATTGAAACTAATGCTGCATTTTAATAAGATTGCATAAACAACGCGTTTAGTAGGTAGAACAAAAACTCATAGTTCGCGTTACATCAGCACAGTTGATAATCCTGTGGCGCTGAAAATGCTTATCGAACGTCCTCGTACGATTTACATCGAATGTATTCAAAGGAATATCGAATGGAAATTGCGCGTTGGAAAGGGAGTGTGCAATCGATTTATTGGCCGGTCAATCGTTCACCAAGTAGCATCCACGTCTCGAGAGGCTAAAAGAGAAGCATCCGAGGTAACGTGTGCAGAAATCTTCATGCGAGAGTTGAAGAAAGAGAAGTAAAGAGGTAGAGAGGAGAGCGTGTGTGTGTGCGTGAGAGAGAGAGAGAGATGAAGGCCAGCAGGCCAGGTCGAAATTTTCGCCCGTGGTGTTACTTCGAGCGCAATAATACACGAAAAATATGGCTTCCGGAAAGTTGTTGAGCGACGTCAAGGCCAGTTGCGCATCTTATGTGCAAAGGTCGCTAAAGAGCTCTTCTGCTACCGCTACCGACAGCAGCGCTATTGCGGCTGTCGAGCGAACGACAGAGTTATCCGGGATCTTAGACTGACCCAACGCAGCTTCTCTCTCATTTATTTACCGGCATTCACGTCGTCACGACACATTGAGAGTCCCGATTATCTTTCTTTGGGTGAGAAAATACCACAAGCCAAGTTTCTAATTCCAGACAGTCGCAAATCTCTTCGAAACATTGATAGCATTTTGCGCACATCGGTGATGATGTGATGGCTGTTCAAGGATCTTCGAACGAGCAGCTGGAGATGATGTGCCGTATCTTTTAGCAGAATCGCTACTATTTATTTTAGATGCTCGGTTTATATCGACCCTAGGACTTTTGCCAGTGGAAGGTTTGTTGGTGATGTTCGATGCTCTTGGGAAACGGTTAGGACGCGGAGAATGGATCGATGGTTGTTATTGAAGATGAGGCTACCAGGTGCCTTTGGAACAGAATCTGACAACATTTGCGCGATCGAGATTAAATGTTGCTGTTTTGATCGAAAGTTTGTCGGTCTTGTTGAAATACGATTATGTTGCTCAAATATCTGTCAGAGTTAGGGAAATACGATTCTGTTGCAGTTCTGGAAAACCGGATTAACTTTGCAATGTAAAATGTGAGGCTTGGGCATGTTGCACTGATTTAGAATCGATAGTGAAACTGGAATAAGCCCGAGCTCTACGCGATCTCACTAAAAATGGAATAATTCGGCAAATGCATTCAGGGACACAATCTTCTTAGTCTTAATTGAAAAGGATACTAATTCGACTCCAGTAAGACGTTGAAACGAATGTTTGTATGGCGTTTAGGGAAAATGCTCGAAAACACCCATGAAATAAAATCCATCCATCGATTGATCGGATGGTGATAGATCTTGTCAGGCCCCCATAAAATACAACTGTCTCGATGAATCCAGATATGATTAAGAAAGATTGCCAGTCTAGTGCGGAAAGTAACACAAAGTAGGATCTGTCTACAAAGTTACCGGACATTACAAAAAAATGGAACGGAACTTGGAAGATCGATTTTTTTCATTCAGCGGGTTAGTTTTAGTGCACCCTGCAGTCAAACTTGCATAAGGGTGAATTGTATTTCGGTAGAACTCCACATGCACCAATATATCCAAGTGGTGGTGCTTGAAGCATCCTTTTTTTAGCTTCCGTTTGAAGAATCTGTTTCTCAGAGATCTTGACAATGTCAAATTACTGAAATCATCGTCTGCTTACAATGTTACTCAACACGTTTCTGAACGTCCACGCAACGAACCTGGTGGAACCGATTTGTTCGCTGCCGTCTTTTCATAACTCGTACCACAGCACTTTTAATTAACAAACTCAACGTGCAGGACCGAATGTACGTAGAATAATCGAGTTGAACACACTCTTCGCGGTTCGTTGCGTTGCACAGGGTCCCGTCACGTCTGGCTTCCTCTCGTTGCATCTGCCAAGTCAGGAGCACAACATGCGTTACGCTTTATTTCTTTAATATTCCGACATCCGAAGTACCCGCTTTTCGACATGAAACTTTTTCTACCATCCGCTCGGTAAGTAAAGAGAAATGGACGAAACAAATAATCATCAAGAAAGACAGGGAGGAAGGCGTTCTGTCGTGTTTTCGCACGTTTTAATGATCTAAGCACGACTCATGAGGAATGCAACTAGGAAGAGTCGGTCGCACGTCCGATATGAATCATGATATTAAAGACAAATACGTTGTGACACCTGGCCAGGAAACCGCCCCATGGAGATCGAGGCTTCTTTCTTTGTTCGCTGATAAACGCAAAGCGAGTATCTTATGCAGTGCCAGCCCTCTCGTCTCGTTTCACACGGAACAGTAGATCGGGAATAATCTTTCTTTCTATAACGGATTAGTCGTTTTCTATTTCAGGTAACCATCGTGAAATTGTATGCTCGTGAAGTTCATACGATTTTGGTGGAAAGTTCTATAATGACAAAATATTTATTCGAAATTGTTTCGTACTTGTTGTTGATCTTCCTTCTCTTCGAAATCAGCAAGGGTACCCAAGAACAATCGTAAGGTTTGATCGGACAAGACGATGGTCTCTAAGTTTTCACGAAAAGAAATTCCCTTATTCGTAGTTAGGGACTTGTTTTTAAGGGTTGCGGTATTTCGCCGGGGTGGAAAAATCGCTTCAGGCGTTTCTTTATGATCGACGTGAAACGTCGACTTAATCCGCTGTTCGATAGGTCCCGTAGGAAGCACGATGATCTCTAAGGAACGGTGATTGATATGCTCGTCGTTCTATCTCTTCTGCCTGTATACCTACTGTTACATAAACTGGGAAAATCGCCGCGTGCCAAATATTATTTCTGCTACGTTCGCAAACAAACGTCTCCTCCCAGTCGCATGGAAATTCGCCGAACGGTGCGAAAAAGATACTTTTAGTTTTTATCGAACAAAAACTATGAATCATAGCCAGCTTGTATCCGCTGCGTCGAAGGAATCATCTTTTTGTTTTCTTTTCATTGACAATAACTTCTTCTTTTTCTAACGCGTATTTAATTATGTTCAATTTTCTTAATTAAAAAGTCGTCAAAGTCTCGTGCAATAGAAGTTTCGAGGCAAAAATTGTTAAATATCGTCGACGAAGCGACGAGTTTTGTTGCTTCATCGAGTCACGAGAATGTATAACGTACCGTAAGAACATTTTCAGCGTCGTCACACATCTGACGCCAGATCTGGTCACTGAGACTTCTGTCCTCTCTCTCTCTCTCTCTCTCTCTCTCTCTCTCTCTCTCGCTCGCTCTCTCTCTCTCTCTCTCGCTTTCACCGTTGCATCTCCGACGTTTTACCGTATACGTGATAACGGATAAATTAGAATTTTGCACTCGCAACTCGAATCTGCCACGTGGAGCGGCCATAAGAGACAGGAAGAACGAATTTCAAACCGATTGCAATTTGGCACGTCGTCAGGTTCGTGCGAAAGGCTAATCGGGTTTTGTCATCAACGTTGACTCTGACAACGTTCACCTTATGTTTACTCGACGAGGGAAAACGAACAATTTTGTATTTTCGCTTTGAGAAAAGTATCCAGTCCAATTTCTCTAAAACCAAAGTAAATAAATGCGCTATTTAATGAAAGCGACGATTTAAAAATGATTCCCTTTATTTAGTCGTTAATATAAGATGAAATTGGGTTACTTTTCAAATTCATATTTCATTTCATATTTCGAATCTAAATTTTCGAGGAACAAAAAACAGTTTTATTTTTTTTTCCCTCGAAAAATCACAATTGTCTGAAAAAATCGACGAAAGATCTTTTCGTTTAAGAATCGTCGAAATGGGATTGTAACGAGCCAAACTCTCCGGAATTTTCCGTAAAGCCTCGCTCCACCTGAAATGTCTCGTTTATTCGCAATCGTTCGGTAATTTTATTAGGTCATTATTCCTCGCATGACGCGATTCAGCCGACGTCTGGATCGGTGTTCCGAATAAACCCTGCTTCTCGAACTATTTTCGTTCATTGGGATTTAGAGAAACGTATTCGATATTTGTAAATTCAAAAAATTGCGAACAATCTTATTCGTACATAAATTTTCACCACAAAAGTGAAACGAAAAGAAGTAGAGCCATGTCGATGAAAGATTCTTATCATCCTCATCGCTCTAGAAATATTCTTTTCGTATGAAATATTCGCCTCTTTCAAGTCTGCGAAAATACATTTGACAGCCATTGACATTTCTCGCTCATGCTTCGAGGGAAATTGTCGCAAGATTTTGTGAATGATTCCACTGTCTCTTTTCACGAGTTCGCTCTTCGTTCCCTCGCTCTGGTTCACTCGGACTTTTCCCTCCCGCTGAGACAAGCTGACTTTCCCCCGTGCCTGCCTCGTACCGAAGTTTTCATCTCTTTCCGACATAGACAAGCCCCCCTCCCCCTTCTTGTCCCCCTACCCTCCGCCGTCCCACACACGTCGTCCTAATTATACCTGTTTCCACGTATTTCTGGAAACGGGCTGTGCACGACTCGTGCGTGAGACTGTCTGCGTGCGTTCTCAGCTCCGTTGGCGGTTGAGAAGCTCTCGGGGTTTCGGGGGCGGCGTGTTTCCTGGACCTCAGTCTGGCGTCGTCCATCCAACAGATCGCGCATTTATAAGCGTCAAAGGCGCGTGAACGAGACTCTTTAAATGATAACGACGATTTTCAATTACGAACGAATAATAAGCTGGATAATATGCCCGAGAAAAAGAAATTATCTTGATTGGCCTAACGAAAAATGTTGACGAATACATTTCGATAACGACGATAGTAATTTTACCGCGAAGCTGTGATTTTGTTTTTGTCATCGAGACGAACGAAGGAATAAAAACAATTGTGCGGCTATTTTGTTGTTGTTTGCGCCTGTCGTGGCGAGGGATCTTCGCGAAACCTCCCCCACCTCGAGTGTAGTGCGAGCCCCGAACGAACAGTGCAAACAAGTTTATTATTCCCTTATGGTCGGGCCGTTACTCGAGACACAAAAGGAGGATTAAAAGAAGGATTAAACGAAAAACAAGATGGCGACTACGGAGGTCTTTCAGGATTGGGACTCGCCCCACGAGACTATCACGTCCTCGAGAATGAGTAGGAAAACTACTAGGACAACTACGACGAAGAAAACAACGTCGAGGATCACGGACGATGAGGTAAGAGCGGAAATAAAGTGCTAACAATTCATCTATTTTCCCTAAATCAAGTACATACGAACATTTCGTCCAGCTAGTGAAAATAATGGTGAAAGGGCAAATTATCGATTATCGATTATCAACGCAAAAAACAAAAAACTCTTGGGTCTCTCCGACCCGAATGGATGATTTCGATCGAATCTACTGGTATTTTGGCGAGAGGTTTGTTAATGTCTCAAATTCTTCGATAATATGAAAGTTGCCCGTGTTTATCAATTAGACAAGTACGTAAACAAATTTTGTTTCGCCCGCGAGTTGAAAATTCTTTCGTATTTATTAAAAAATTCGAGACGCAAATTATACCAAAACAAATGCCAAATCTTGATCCTCGCGACGCGTCGAGTATCGCGACTTTGTTCGAAAAATTATGTACGTATGTGAAAAATACGTCGCGAAACAAGAAATTTTCGGAAAATTTTCTGCGTCTCTTGGCAGTGTTTTTCAACGTTTAAAAGCTCGGTATGTGGGATAAACTTCGCAAAGATCGTCAGGACAACAACTCATCGGGTCTTGTGTTCGGATCTTTGTGCGCTTCGCGCAAAATTTATTCCGATTGGTGGGTGGAAAATAACGAAGAAAAAAACGAGCGCATTCCGTGGAAAACCGCGCACTTTGTTACTTGCGTTGGTTCCCGGGTCTCGTGCCCTGGGCGAAGCCAACTTAGATTACGTAGAATTTTCTTGGCTCTTGAAACTTCAACAGGAAACATCAACTTTGCACAAGAATGATTAATTGTTAGCTCCGACATTTCTTTTCCACTCGAAAATGTCGTTAGTTTCCTAGACCGCTTATCGCGATTAAACTTTGGCCAGGCACGATGACGGAAAGTTCAACTCATTGCGTCTTTCCTAGAGGACGCTACGAGCCCTGAGAGAGGCATTCGAGTCATAGTGTAAAATGTCAGCACTTGTCAGACAATTTTATAAGTAGGTCGAAATTTTCGAGATTGGAATTTAGTTTTGAAATTTTATTGTCCGATTACGATTAAATGTCACCAAAGCCTCGTTCGTCCTCAAAATTATTCGACGGAGATCAAATTTTGGCTGCGATAATCGAAAAGAGAATTGAACTAGTTTCTCGCCAATAGTAAAAGTTAACACGTGTCAGACATCGCCTGGATCGAATCCACGCGGATTGAACTTTTTTTTTTTAACCATTTCTCGTTCTCTCTCAAACTGTTTAATCGAGATGAAATTTTGGCTTCGCGCGAAGGCAGCAAGTCTTACGACTTGCTATATCGCGTGTGACTAATCAAAGTAGTATGGTGGGCAGTAGTAAATGTCAACACTTGTCAGACAATGTTTGGGGCAAGGACGCCGGTGTGTGAATGCTTGGTTACACACTGTTGACATCAATACCGTTAAATTACGATCATTATTAATCGCTCCTTACCTCGAGCTAGCCGATGACCTTATTCTTTGGAAAAATTTGATTTTCATCGAATAACAAAGTTCATGCCACTTGGCAGTGCCCCCGTTATTAAACGCCTCACTGCCATTCCCGACGGATTTTTGGCTTTCATGCGATAAGTTAAAATTCGACAATAGCGTCCTATCTCAAATTATCTCTCGTCTCGTTGTGTCGTGGCAGCGATTAGTTTCTGTTAACGCGTTACATCCCGCGAACTCTTTGACGAAATGCACAAATCGTCCGCAACGCTGCGAAGTCGCGACAAACATGACTCGAGATTATTCGATCGACGCGACAAATTTGTTCAATCTTTTCTATGCAAAAAGAGGAGGGAGCGTTGTTTAAAATATCAGCGATAAGTGAATACAATATTTTATATTATCATTTTAGATAAATATTTGATGATTGTAATTTTTCTGTTTTTATTTCGAAATATTTTGTTTACGCTCTTTGAATATTTTCTCATTCAATGTTTAGACGTAGGTCTTTTTTATTCCGTAAAATTGAATAGACTAGCATCTTTTTTGTCGGCCGCGAGAAAAATTCCGCGCGAGACTAGGACACTTTTAGCGTGGCTGCAGCGCGCGATTTATTTTCGTTGAATGCAGAATTTTAGTGGCAGTTAAACGCTCCGGATCCGCTACTCCGCGAGAGTGCCGCGGGATCTACGATGCATTTAATGTATGCAAAGTTGTACGTGCGACCGACGAGAAAGTCGGACGAAAACCCTTGGAGAATTGCTGGAGAAGCACACGGAATTTTCAATTTATATCCTGTGATTAATTTATTCGCGAGGGCAATATTCCCTCCAAACGTATAAAAGTCGCGAACTTTGTATTCGGTATTATTATTTCAAGCGACGATAATAATTTTCGTTAAATAATCAATAAACATATCGATCAATTTTTTATCATTTTAACAACGAAAAAAAGAAAAGGGCTAAAATTATTATCATCGTTTTTAATAATAATTTTGTACAACGTTGATGGCAACGATGTGCACGCTGGCAAGAAAAAAAACGGGGCATGTCGATCCCACAGTCCATTATTGACCATACTATGGTCATGTTCGTGATGCACGAAGGTGAAGAAAAAAAAACGAGACATAAAAAGAAATAAGTGGATAGGGTCGATAGAGTCGCCCAACGTCTGTGGCGCCACACGTCTCACGTGTCCCTCGAGAGTAGGAGGAAGGCTCTCATTGTTCGATGTGCCGCAAAGTCCCTATTGTTTGCCGTTCTTTCACTGCCAATTTGATTTCGCAATAGCGCGATATAAGATTTTTTCGTATCGTTGCTCTCAGTCTCGAAACGTATCGACCAAGGTCACTGATCTCGAGGCTATCGAAACTATAAGTTGATCGCAATATTTATCTATAATTATTATTATCTACGTGTGCAACGTAACAAGATAAAATACGGCGATAAATGCCCGAGGTCAATGAGCCGATCGATCGATAAAAACTTTACCAAAAAATTCTTATGCACGGGGACTCAATGAACAAAATATCCAAGCAATAATTTCGTTTTCAGCGTATAGAATTATAAAATATCCCAACAATTTTGAAAAATAATCAATTGTTTTCTGCCTATCGCGATATTAATTAATAACGGAAAAATTCCTACGCAAGAGGCTTTTCCTACTGCATAGGATTTAAACACAGGTGGGAGAATTCTAGAAATAACAATTTACTTTCTTTCTGACGTCATATTTATTATTCCGTGTCTTTTTTCATGGATCGATCTCGAATAATGTTTCACGAGAAAAAAAAAGAAAGACTGATAACTGCGTTCGATATTTCCGGTTTTATAATTCTTTTTCGATTCGATCCTTCCTCTAGATTCTTTCCACATATAAATATATGTATGAATGTATGTATGTAGGTGTATGTGGGTATGTTTATATATACATATATATATATATATATAAAGCTACGTCGAAATATTCGCACGTGCCCGAATGTGCTAATAAAAATATTGATGGTAAAAGACGAATGAAAAAATAGACAGCCGGTCACGAGCGTGTATTTCGCGAGGGTTGGGGTCTGGGCGAAACGACGACCGCCTCGATTTTACGGAGCGCGGGAAGAAATAGAAAATTAAGAAAAACAAATCTAGCGAAAGATCGCTCAAAAAAATCCTCCAGATGTCTCAGGGGATAACGAATGATTTATCGATCGTCTCGTGTCGAGGGACGAAAATCTCTGAAAGAAGATTTCCTGGGATTGAAACTTAATTTCATACGCCCGAAAAAAGAATAATTTATTAATGATATATTATTAGTATTAGTATTATTATGATTATTATGATTATTATGATTATTATTAGTATTATTATTATTGGTTGATATTTACCTCTATCGATTCCGCTTCGTTTCTTCGTCCGAGAGATTTTGCAACATTTGTGACTCAAGCTTTTTCTATACGAACAGTGACTGATGACGATTTTCAACGTCGGCAAGAGCGGGCCCCGCTTCGAGATAACAAAAATACACGCAAAATCCGATTCTATTTCGAATCGTCCGATCGATTCACCGTTATATTTTGAGCGCGGGAACGACCTTGACGCAGAGATAGTATCCACTTTGCACGATTCTTCCATCTCGCACACAACCTTTCCCCACTCCATTCCTCCGGTAAACATTAGCGCACGCACACACACACACACACACGCGCGCGCACACAGATTCGAGTCGAAAACAAAAGTCCACGTCCCGTGCATGGCATTGCGAAATTGCACTTAAGCACTCAACCATGTTATACTATGTTTTCTTCCTGTTATTCGGTCTGAAGAAATAAAAAAAGAAACGACGAACATAACGATCGACAATCTTTTTAGTAAACAAAGACATAAAAATACCAATACAAGTTTTAGAATAATTTCGAGTGAATTTTGTATTAGTGTCGCGATTATTGCAAATGAGCATTCTTTAAATCGACTCGTTCGTACGTTAGACATTTTTTAGTTTACTATTGTCAAATACAATTTATCAAATAGTTTAAAGTAAACATTTGTACTATCCATGTTTATTTTGTAATTATGGTGGGTTTTACCGTAATACACTAGAGAGACGCCTCTCGCTCGCCACTTTATGCGGTGAGCAAAGTGTCTCGAGTGCAAAGGGTTAACTTTTAAAATGTTGTACTTTTAGAAAATTTAAAAAAAACAACAGTTTTTGCAAATGCTGACTAGCTCTACCCCCTTAATTAACAAAAAAAATTATATTTTCTGGTTCATTCGCAACATCAACAATTAGAGTCGGGCGAACAAAGTGAATAAAAATACCAATACAAGTTTTAGAATAATTTCGAGTGAATTTTGTATTAGTGTCGCGATTATCGCGAGAGAGGCGCCTCTCGCTCGCCACTTTATGCGGTGAGCAAAGTGTCTCGAGTGCAAAGGGTTAACGCGAGAATTTATTATTAAAAACAAGAATTCCTTCGTTCGATGCAAAAGTCTTTTCCCAATTTACTTTAGAAGAGAGTCGGTGAAATTTCTTTTATAATTATTTCGTAAAATTTACGAATTTTTGGTAACGAGTTTCAAACCGATGCGCGATAGTAAAAGCGTGCATGGTTACGGAAGAGAAAGAGAGACGTCATTCCGGGAATCAACGGTGGCCCAGATCTCGCCCAGAGTCGATCGACATTTGTGTGTATTACGAGTGGTAGGTAGAGAGTTTTGCATAAAACATAATATTGGCACAGTTGGCATCGCACACTCGTTTCAAATCGATCCTACGTGTCTTTTACTACGTCTTTCTCGACTGAACATAAATGGCAATTTTCGAACTAAAGAGAAAATCGAATTGTTCTCACAATTTGCAAAATGCTTAAGGAATTAGAGCTACTTGTAACGCCCGAAAAAACGTTTTTTGAGATTTTTTTTTGAACACTGGTTTTATTATTTTTTAATAAATCTTTTTCCATATAAAATAATACATATGTTGAGAACGTGGAATAAAATTTTCATGACAAAATAATAATAAGTAGGCGAGATATAAGCCAATCTGTGAGGGGTCGAAATAAAAAAGGGGGTTTGTTGTGATCACTGCCGCTCATCACTGGATCATCCGAAATCAATCAAATTAACGGTTTTACTAATAATCACATTAGCAAATCCTATTATGCGGTCTTTGAACGAATGGTTAATGCAAATTTTGATTTTTTACGAAATGGCGGATGTTCAAAGGCAATTTTTTTGTTCGTTCACAATTTCACTCATATATTCGGCTATAAAGTAAAAACTATTTACCGCAGTCAAAAATCCTTCATTCAAGGACCAGACAATTATATATAGAATAAGTGATACAAATTTCAAAGCGATCGATCAAGCCGTTCTGGAGTTACAGTGATCACCGACTTTAAAAACGTGCTTTCGAGAAAAACGCGTTTAAAGTTTGCGTCGAGGGCGCAGCTACAACTACCTACCTACTTTTAGACACTCGACGCGGCTGATTCGTCTAAAATTTTCAGGAAATACTTTTAAAATGTTGTACTTTTAGAAAATGAAAAAAAAAATATAATTTTTTGAAAATGCTGACTAGCTCTACCCCCTTAATTAACAAAAAAAATATTATATTTTCTGGTTCATTCGCAACATCAACAATTAGAGTCGGGCGAACAAAGTGAATATGTAAAGAAAAATTCGTCAATTGAACGATAAGAACTTTTTATTTAAAATTATTACTATCGTTTATTCTTCATAAAAAAATGTTGTTTTAGAACGGTAAAGTGTGCGATTAAACGCATGCACTTGTCGTTAGGTAAACCCATTGTTGTTCTTTTGTCCCGCCGCGCCGTGAGACGCGTACGCAGCACAATGAAACCCGAGTGAAAGGGCACATTGTAAAAGAGAGTCGCGCGTTTCGAGGCGCCCGATGGTCCTGTGAGAATTTTAATGAAATTGAATTTCTCGTATTCGAAGAATCTCGTACAATCTCGTCGTATATTTACGGTCGGATATTCACGCACGAATTATTATATAGCGACACACGTGTGTGACAAAAAGATTTTTCGAGCGACGACGGTCGTCTCGACGTGTCCGGACTTTCGTGTCTCCCTTTGTTTTTTTTCCTTCCCCTAAGAATCGGCCCGTCGACCCCGTCACGGACATCGTTTAGACGATACGCGTGGCAATTCTATAAATACTCACGGGCAGCTAAACATATGAGAATTCTTATATAAATCGCACACGTGTCGAGAAAAAAGAAATACAAAAGAACGGAAATCATTAATTAATTTTTATTTGTGAAAACACTTTTTTCTTTGCTTTTTTGTAATAATAATAATAATATGTATTATTAATTATTTTATTGGCAGTACACTGATTATAATGCCGAAAAGTAATATCTGGAAATTAGAGCAAGAATAAGTACAATATTTTTCATATTATTCAACGTCGATGCCAATTTTACGAATCTGAAAATTTCTTTTGTTCCTCAAGACAATGAACCACGGATTTTTTTTTAAACTTATCATCCCCTTCTAGGAAGGATAAAATTCGAGTCGCGTACCTCGTGTCCAACGAACGGGAGCTTTGAACTCGACGTGTGTTACTAATCTTCCAGGCAATCTCGAGAAATCTGTTTTCCGAATTATTTGCAACGAGAACGGAGAGAGAAAGAGAGGGAGAGAGAGAGACAGACAGACAGACAGAGTGGGGGTTGCTTGACGAAAAAAATTCGGGGAATTTGCAAGTAGACGCAGTAGAATTTAAATTAACCACGAGGATAAATTCATATTCTTTGTTCGGTGATGCGTGTTCTCGTGTCTTGTTCTTGCCTTGCCTTTTGCCTTGTCGCTCGGTGCTCCGGGGAGAAGAACTATTTGCGGAGACCGGGGTCGAAATACCCCGGGGTCCATACGGTGCGTTTGGCAGAGGTCAGTGTGTAGACGACGTAGCGAGGATAGACGGAGATCGAGTGAGACCCTCCCTTGACGCATTCTCCTTTATTCGTTTATATATAGGTCTTTCTGCCCCTTTGTGTACCAAACAGATGTTTTCGACGTGTGCAACATATGCTTATATAGAAACACGTACGCATGCATATAATAAAACAATAATCGCACCATAATATATAAATCTAAAAATTATACGCATTTCAATTTATCGCTAAATAGTACAAAAATCGACATTTAAAAATTAATAACACGTGCATGCTCGGAGCATGAAGCAAGACAAGGTTTTTGTTTTATTGGATTTCGAGGGAATAGACAAAGACGAAGATTTTTTTAAACTACATTGGAGTGAATTTCATTTTACGAAATCGATATTTAAAAATGAATGATTTCCGATTATTCGTCGGATAAATCGGGACAAGGTTTTCATCGATCGGTTTCCTATAGAATGAAACAAATTTCTTCCATTTTTAGAAAGTATTTTCGCGCGATTTTTATTTCACAAAATCTTTACTTAAATTGTATTTAAAAAATATATATGTTTGGTAATTTTTCGAATAATGTTCGTCACATCGTAATTGATTTAAAAATAGAAGGCAAGTGTCCGGTTGAAAGAATTATTTCTGTATTCGCTGAAACTTTGAAATTCGTCTTATTCGTGTAAATCGATCGGGAAAGTATTTTCGCGCGATTTTTATGTCACAAAATCTTTATTTAAACTATATTTAAAAACGACATATGTTTGTTAATTTTTCGAATAATGTTCGTTGCATCGTAATCGATTTAAGAATAGAAAGCAAGTGTCCGGTTGAAAGAATTATTTCTGTACTCGCTGAAACTTTGAAATTCGTCTTATTCGTGTAAATCGATCCCGATAAGGGGACGGAGGAGGGACTTTACGGACGTAACTCGTTGATGCAAATTCCCGTGTAAATTACCTATGAACCGTATAGTGCATAGCGGATCCCCTCGGGGACGGTTCGTGTGGCGTCGATCGCGAGGAGAAAGAGAAGGAGTAAACTAGTGACGTGGGTGAGCCACAACGATCTAATTTGTAATTTAGCCCTGAAAAGTGGGACGCTCGTACGATAAAGTCTTTTATACGTCCCACGTGAGTTTTACGAACCTTGGGACGTCAGGGACAAATATTCTTTCGCTTCGACCGAATGATAAATAAACGTCATAATTATTAAAGACTGGAGATCGTACGAGTACGTTAATTCATACTTGACACTAGACTTTTATTTAACAAAAACAAAAAAGAAAAATTTATTATTTAACATATTTATCATTGAATAATCTAATTTTGGTAATGAACAATTTTATGAACATTTTTATATTTTATTTTTTTTTTAATACGAGTGTTCCTCGTACTCTTTCACCAAGCTATGTATCGATGATCATCGAGCACAAGCGGTTCATTATATTGAGCCGTGTCACGACGGGCTGACCGATCGAGTGACTTGCGACCCACGCGTGGGAAACCGATACGAGCTAAAGAAAAATATTTTCTAAATCGCGATTGAGTAATATCCCAGCTTCTATTTATGTAGCTCGCGCGGTACCGCCAAATATTCTTCGTTTATAAATAATACGAAGGGCGGATAGTCGTAATAATAATAATTATTATTATTATTGTTTAAATTATAAATTATCGTTCGTGAATATGTTTTTCTTCAACGAAAGTTTACCTTTGTAAAAAAGTTTTTTCAGTACGAAATTCCGTACGACACGAATAACAATGGCCCAATGATTCCCATGACCTCGTTTCGCACGAAACAAAACATTATTGTCTTCCCAATTTATCACTGTTTTTTCCCTACAAAACCAGCGACGCGAGTCACGAACCGAGAATCTCTCGTTCCAAGATCTGCGATTAATTCGCTAAACGTGAGAAAAACTCATCGATCGCGGTGTGGCATAGACTCTCCATTTTCTCTCATCAAATTGCAAGCGAACAACTGCGTACCCAACGCGCCTAAAACAACGAAAATCATCAAACAAGAAAATTTTTAAAAAACGACCAAAAACCGATACGTCATATTTTTGTATCCTCGACGAATGATATTTAAACATATTTTAGCGAAACATATATGATCGTTCCCATAACGTATTCGCGTCGATAATATTTTCGAAATAATTTATAAAAAGAAAATAACAATAACCGACGAATGTCGAATAAACATAACGAGTTTACGAGCGAAAATAAAAATACAACGAACGAGGGGCCATTCGTCTGCGAGTGATATCATCGGATGGAGTTGGCTCCGATGTGATCTCATCATCGTTCAGCCTACGCGTGTACATCGCACGTACGATATTTATATAGATATACTTATGCACTATCGGTTAAATAGGCTTCTTGAGCGAGACACCGAGTTCGTCATCTTCCTTCCCCCCTTCCCTGTCTCGCTTCGTGATTTTTCATCGTCTGAAAATTAATCGGATGTTCGAATAATAAAATATGTTTCGTTTGATTTTGCCTCTTGTTTACGCCACAAACCGACGAGATGTTTGTTACGGATGAGAAACGTTGTTTTTTTTCACGGCCTTTCTCTCTTCGTGTAAGCTCCAAAATTGTTGTTATCCATATATACGTTTGTACCATAGAAGAATTTGATTGGCTTTGGCCGCGAGGAGTGAAAGTCTCTTGATTTCTGTATGTGTACTGTTCGAATGTATATACGTTTAAAAAACATTGAGAGGCTCTCCTATACACGGATGGCGATTCGTCGTCCTCATCTCCACCGCAACGAGCTCTCGTACAACACGATCAACGTATACGTTATACGTTATACGTTATACGTATACCACTACCATTATGTACCATTCACTCACTCGCACCTCGACTGACGTTCCATAATACTCACTTGTTTAGTTCACTACCATCCGTTCCAGAGGCCTCGTCTAGTCGATCCGGCTTGTGACTCTTCCTCGCGTTCTTATCTCAAGTGAATAAATACAAACCTTTTTTACCAAGGTTTGTTTGTCATCCTGGTGACTCCATAGAAATATTGTCACATTTCGAAAGTGCCATTCGCGAATCAGTGTTTCGTTCAATTTTTCTCCGACGTTTCGTAAGTAACTAAATATGAAATTGAATATTCTCCTACTTACGGTTACATTTTTATTTAAATCGGTATAAATAAATTATTATTCGATCGATGATTGATATAATCTTCCGGAAAGTAGTGAACTGTCAGGAGTGTCGTTTTGACGTTTGATCATCGACGTTTTGCAAGTACGTGAAAATTTGAGTTTACTCCCACTTACGGTTACATTTATAGGTATATCATTTTTATTTAAATCGGTATAAATAAATTATTATGCGATCGATAATGGATATAATATTCCGGAAATAAGTGGAATGTCAGGAATGCTATAGTATTTTTAAATCAGTGTTTCGTTCAGTTTCTATTTCCGGTTTGTTCTAAGTGCATGTAAATCTCCATTCTCACCGGCTTCCGGTTATATTTATACGTATAGATTTTTTTTAAATTTATTCCGTTATAAATAAATGATGATTCGCTCGATAACTAAATAATATTGACGGCTATTATACAAATTTCAAAAAAGTTATAGTTTTCGTAAACATATCGGTATTATCGTTATTTATCGTCGATCGGTTGTCCGAAGCGTTAAATTAAATCAGCCGTTCACTGACCTGCCACAACGAGTTACGAGATAGCCCATATATATTTCCTGTGTCGCACGTGCTTAGCGATCGATTTGCTCGGTTTGACTCTCGGTTTGGACTCGCTTCTCTTCTACACCCTTCCTTCTTCGGACTACCGGCAAATTGAAATAGAAATATGCTATAATTCACGTTTGATACGTCGAACCGAATATATATAACTCATTGTATATTATATATATATATATGTATATGCGGTAATAAAATAAACACGATAAACTCGATATTTTGGCGAGTCGAATCGTTCGTATAGACACATCGTGCTGGCACCGTCCTCCGAGTGTAGGTACGATAATACTAACATCGCGTTTCATTCACTGCGAGCTTTGATGACCAATAAAAACGTCTATTCTCTTATGGCACTAATGCAAAAATACTCTCGCGGCATTGACGCGCGAGATCGAAACTAGCACGCCCCTTATTCGTATATTTACGAACACGCCGTTCGTTGAGAAAACGTTCGAACTCGTACGCGACTATTGGGCAGAACACTTTTTTTTTCCCGAAAGATATTCGTTAAAGCGTTAAAGACATCGGGACAAAAAAATTTCATCGATTTTATAGGAAAGCGACGACGAAGCGTAAAATAATTCCCACGTTGTTGAATTATGAAAAACATTTGCAAAATATGTATCGCGGTAAGAAAACAAAAAACATTTGCATTTTGTCACGATTTCGCGTGACTAACGTCGATAAGTACGGTCATTGTTTACCACGTTTGTTCACCTTCTTATTCTTCGACTGACATCCTGACCCACTAATAGCTAATCTACGAGCATTCGAGGCTTATAATCGTTACACACTTTCACGACACAAGAATCGTGAATCGTTTTTCCGAGCGATTACCTCCGGCTTTCATCGTTCGATGATTCGAGTCACGAAAACCAGTCGGTTTAAAAAAAACAACACACACACACACACACAAGTAAATCTATCATTAATTACTTATCACAAATCTATTTCCTTGATCAACTCTTCCGTCTCTTTCGACTCTCTATTACCAAATATTATGAAAATGCATGTCCGTTTGTCACATTTTTGATCAAAGCCAGCGAAAAATAATTTTACTTTTATTGTTATATTTGAAAAATATAACGATATAAGAAAGAAAGAAAACGAAAAGAAGCCGCGAAATAACTTGCGACAAAAATACTCGTGCGAGACGTATTCAAGCTTATCTTGTCAGTGGGACTTCCGGGCTCGTTTGTCTCCGGGCTTTTTTTGATAGCACTAATCACAATATATATATATATATATATATATATATATATATATATAACGATATATATATATATATATATAACGATCCACCAGTGCGTAAAGATGATATACCGTACGAGCGTCTCATGCATCGCTACCTACGCTCTCCACTCGAGCGAACACCCCCTTTCTTCCTCATTGTCCAATATTGAGAGTACTTTTATATATATATATATATATATATATAAACCTACTCGCACGTTTCTATTTCGGTCGAAGACACCGAAGAGAACGCTGACAATCCCTAAAACCGTATATTCGATGCCCCGTTTATTTCAAAGATGGAGATCGCATCACCACTAAACCGATAGAAACTGCATTTTTAGTACCATGGGGTACCACGAGTGGCGGCAGCGTCGCGTCGACGCGGAGTTTAGGACGTCTTTAATGCGCACAGGGCTCGTTAAAACGCCGGTAGGATCACGCGAACCGTGACTTTTTAACGCAACGTTTCGCCCGTTAAACCCGCACGAACTCGTCTAGCGTTAGACCCGAGACTCGACAAAGTTTTCTAAGCCAAGAATCGTGCTCGAGATTCAAAGTTCGAAAATAAATTAGAACGACGGAGATACATTATTATTCGTCAATTATTCGTTATTCCATTTTGTTTGCGCCCGGACGATTATTTATTTTTTCATTCAAATATCTTCGTGTTTTCGTTCCTTTTGTTGGTAAGGAATGATTTTTTCTTTTTCATTTCTGCTGATTTTTTTTTATATTTTTTTTATTTGTTATCGAATTTTTTAACGAGCTTCTTATTGATATTGTGGGAAAGGTTTTGGGCCTGGAACTGTCAGACAGTCGATGGTTGTTCGAGGAACATTTTGTTTTCGTATCTCGTGCAGAAGTCACGTCGAGAGCAGGAAACGTGCCATTGTGATAATTATAATTATTATCACGATCAGCGACGCACCAAAGAGCATCGCGTGCACGCCGCATTATCCTTTCGCGAGTCTCGGAATTGTGGATGCGAGAAGCATTTTCACGAACGAGATAATCCTATTTATTTCCGCCTTTATTTTTACTTCCTTTCACGGTCTTTGTCCCGCTGATCACCAAGCTCGAAGTTATGCCAATTACCGCTGTGTATGTATATATCGTATGTATGGCAAACAAACATTGAGAGTTTTAACTTCTTTGCATTTCCACGTGGAATTTTAGACGAAAGCGCGATGAGATTTGTGATCTGCGAAATATTTCAAATTCTTTCTTAGAAACTGAAAAAATCAATTTCGCGAATGGCCATAACTTGAACTCGACGTGAAAGTCAACGTACGCGTAGTAAATGTAAAATTTTCAAAATTGAAATAAAAACTAGGCTGAATAAAACAAGAAAATCTTTAAAAAATTGGGAAAAGATCGTAGTTTAAGAAATCAAGTCGCATTCTCAAGCTTCGACGATTATTAACGAAACAACCCCGTATCAAAGTCTCAATTTTATCGGGACAAAAGTTATCGGCATTTTAATAATCCAACCTTTTTAGGTTGAAACTATAAAAAAAGAAAATTTTTCAGGATTTTGTGTATATGTAGAGTAAGTTCGGGTATTATGGCCTAGGTGGCCAATATGTTCCACTGCTATTTCTCCGAAACTACCCAACATTAGCGTCAAACATACCTGCCATGTTTGCGACCCCCTCAATAAATTTGTGCAGCGCGAACGAGGGTGTCTTTTACATGCAGCGTTCAAAAATTGTGTATTTCGATGTTATTTTTTTGGAAAGTTTCAACCGTTGTAGTTACTCGAATGCAATTTAAAAAAAAATTATTCCTGCACAGTTTTGTAGACAATTTTGTATACACATTGTTCACTGGTTTTTAGTTGAGATCTTACTTGTCAAAAACGTTCCTACGGCAATATGGCTGACCAGCTAGAGGGCCATGTTCAATGCATATGTTGTAAGCTATGGGTTCGCGAAGAATGCTCAGGAGTGAACACTGACATTTTTTATTCCGCAAAATAAGGTGCGTTTTATTGTTTGTATTGCTTGCTCCGGTGGGCAATATGACTCACGGCATTTGCGGTCAATATGACAGGCCATAATATCCAACCATGTTTAGATTTCAACGATTATTCAATTTTACTAAAACTTCTATTTTCAGTTATTCTTTGAAGTTACATTGCCTTAAGCGTCTAATTATTGATTACTAATAAGTTCAACGACTGACATAACCAATAAAAACTGCTTGATCTCGTATACTTCGAGCTTTATTGCCAAAAAGGCTTATAGTGTGCCATAATACCCGAACTTACACTATATTTACTATATACATTTAAAGAAAAGACATATACATATATATATTTGTATCTTTTTCCCGTCGATAATTTCTTTAAAAAAGCGTCAATACTTTATTCGCCAACAAATATTTCCCCTTTCATTTTTTTTCCATTACCTGCTTTTTTTTTATTCGTTGCCACGTGTTTCGTTTTTTTTAAAATGTTTTTCGTTGCCTCTCGTGAAAGAGAATAACGTTCGCCTAACGGACGCTCCGTGGAGGTACAAGCGCGGAGAACTTTATTTTATTCTTAACCGTTATAAAATTGTCTTCTAATACACGCGGAGATTCTTACAAAATGATGCATTATGTATCCAGTCATTGAATCATCTGTCAAAGATCTCCCTTGGCTTTCTCAGTATCTTCAATCAACTGTAGATTGCAATGCCAAGCATTAGAATTTACCTGTCGCGTGTATCGACGAGGCGATGAGCTCTGTAATTATAACCCGCGATTTTACAGACGCACGACCAATAAGTCCGCAACGAGAGGTCTTTGATTGCGTGCACGCCGTGACTTTTCGTTTCACGAACGCATACCCATATTATGATGACGCTTCGGAGTTTGCCGAGAGAGATTTCCCGTGAGAATCGAATCGAGAAACGTACGACGACGCGTTTTGCCACGAGAGAAATTATCGACAGCGACCTCGGAGCTACCGCAAATATACTCAAAATTAGAAACGTGTCTACATATTTATTAATATCCATTTCTAAACGATATATGTATATATTTATTGAAAAGAATGGATAAAACGTTTAAGAGGAGGATAATAACGAGACAACTTTTAAAATAAGTTGAATAAAGTTTTATTCAAAAAATAATTTACGGTATAAATAGTGTAACGATAGAATAAAATTACCCGAAAATTCCATTAATAATAATAATTAATAAGATAAATGTAACTCTTCTACGACTTCTCGTGAACAATTCTTAGCATATTGATTTTTCAAAACGTAATTCCGATTTGAGGTAAAGTATGAAAGTTCTAACGTTTGAATCAATTCTGTGTTATTTATAAAAATAAAAAATAAAAACTAAAGTACGAACTTGAAGAATTCGATGTCAAGTACTAGATAATAGTATAATAACTAACTGTACATGAATTTCATTTATCTCGAATCACTAGTAATATTTCTCATATCGATTCTGAAAACATCGTTTCGACATAATTCTACTCATTTAATGTTCAAAAAGAAACATACTTACCTGCACGCTAGATTTTGGATTTGACGGCGCTTGAGCGCTTATATTCTTTCGACTATAACTTTGTTATTCCTTAAAGATTTGAGCATGAATTATTCCATAAAATATTTTTGAAAAATAGTATTATCGAGAAAAATCTAATCGATTTTATCAGATCTATTAAGCTATGAATTTACGAATCCGTTAGAGATTTAGCAAACCCTTAAGGAAATTATATATTCAGAATCAGATGACGAGAAATTAAGGCGTGTTTTTGTCAGTCAAAATATCGAGACCATATGGTTAGTTTCGACGAAAAATGTTTCGAGTCCCTTTACTCCCGAATGTTCATAATAAACAAATTATCTTTAAATAATAAACAAAATATTGCTGTCCCCCCGATGTCGGTTCGGGGAGACGATAAGAATGTTTCACTTTCTTTCATGTTTCTCTAGAGCTTGCTCTACTCTTTTCCGTATGTAGGCATGCACATAAAACAAAATTTGAAAAATTTGAAATTAAAGAATTTTCAAATAACGACAAATATATCGATATTTGTTTGTAAAATTTGACGAATTTTAGTCAACACTGAGTTTCGAGCGTAACGATTTTCATTATTGTTTTACTTTACTATATTTTTTTATATTACGATGGAATTCCATAATTTCTTAACATTGTAATTTTTAATGATGCCCCGGTGGTGAAAATTGTGCAACCTACAATTAGATATCAGTGTCACGATTATCGTACGTCAAGATTGTTTTTCCTTGTTTTTTTTTCTTTCTTTTTCTTTTTTCATTGCATCGTCGTTTCACGGTGGACGATTTTGTACGAGATTATGTCCACGGGGACATTCTCGTGACGTAATTGAGTCACACGCGCGATTTTCTAAGGCGCTGATGATACTCGTCACACGTTGTAAACACCCGGGACTCATTAACGCACATGGCAGATAGCTTCGAGTTTCAGCGTTTAGCGCCCAGTTGACACACGAGCCGCAGTCGTTAAGCGTTTAAAGGCTAGCGCGCGGCCGTCTGTTGTCATTCGAAATTACGAACACGTCGTTCGTCAGGTGGCGAACATTATTTCAGGCTTAGTCGCTCGTATATGGTAGGTAGATGTTGTATCTTTTATTCTCACGTCCGGTCATTCTCAAAAAAAAAAATTCGAATGTCCTTAATGCCAAAGCGTCGGAGTTTTTAAAACACAAATTTTAGAATACGAAAATACACAATTTCAAAGGTCCAAAGTTTACAATCTCTTGATTATTTTTCGTTTCGCAATATTCTCGTTTGATCTAGAATTCCGATATTTACGAATTCCAACGTACGAAATTCTAAAAGTGTAAAATATCGAAATTTCGAAATTGTGTAAATTGAGAAGTCCGAAAGTCTAAAACTCAATATGTCCGGAAGATGATTGTTTTCCTTGTGTTATTCTTGGTTAATTCATCGGTCAAAATAATTTTCGGGTTTTATCATAGTTAACAAAATATATTCTTACGTATGAGCAACAAAGGGCAGCTGAATGCATTTGAATCACCGTCTACGGTAAATCGAGACCACTTTGTCGAGGTTATTGACCCGCGTTCGGCAATAAAGTTTTCGGGTTTCACTAGCTCGGTTCCTCGACCTCTCGGAAATACAATTTCGTATTTCGGTTGGCCCATATATTCTTATCTCGAGAAAGCTAAAAAAGCGCGAGACTAAAATGTTCCGTTCCTTTGCACACCGACTACCGACTTTACCCTGTCGTACAAAGTGCGTAAAAACAAACACACACTGGACAGAAACACAGTTTATCGTCTTCGTATGCGTTCTCGCTATTGTTAGACAACGAGCTCCCCGAGCACACTTGGGTTGCCTCGGATTGAAAAGTTCCTCGAAACTTTTTTTGCTCTTTATTTTATCACCTGCTAATTCATTTTTATCGCCAGTTTCGTCGATTCAGTGATTTATCGCTAATGAATAACATCATTTTTATTATTATTATTGTTGACAATTGATTGTCTGAATTCGAATTATTAATATACATCTTTAAGTGAACACGAGTGTTTATTCAAATGTGATGATTTTCGTTTAAAGAGATGATAATAGTAAGAATCCTCTCTTCGACCATCTAAATATCGTTTTTAATCGAAAATCATCGTTAATTATAGGAAAAAACAGGAAATTTTGAAACAAGAAAGTTTGACCGCGAAATGTTTTAGTGAAATATTAGTGAAATATCTTTCTTTTCCGCCCTTTTTCAAATGGCTCGCGCATGCGCAATGCTGCTTCGTCCTCCTCCCCTCCCTACGGTACGCTACTTAGTTATAAAGTAAGCCTCGCTTCGAAAATGATATACGTAAATTCTCCAGCAGCGTATGACGGATCGAGACGAAACTTAACTCAGCCGACGCAGAATTTTGGCAAAAAGTGGCCGAGCAAAATTGTATCCCGATCGGTTGTCCCATGCCGAAGAATCCATGTTTCCCGTTTCAGGACTACCGTAACTTGTGAGATCGACGCTTAAGGGAAGCAATTAACCCAACGGAAGTAAACTTATTTGGAAGCCGACTGCATTTGTTGAGCTGGCCGGTGAAAGTAGTTCGGGAGTCCCGACGGACTCGAGGCGATTCGCTGTAAGCAAACAAAGAGATATTTCGAAAAGACATTTATAAGTCCGAGAGTCGGTAGATGGTGAGAGCGCGGCCAAACACGCTGGGAACAAGCTTCTCGGCCATTCGCGGATGAATTCCGAAAGAAAGTGCGCGTCGTCGTCGTCGTGGTCGGGTGAGAGAGAAAGGGAGAGAGGGAAAAGTGGGATTTGCGTTTCCCGCGTTGGCCGGGAAGGGGGCGCAGTCATCATTAATACGGGCCTAGGTCACGGGCAAGTGGCCGTTGTAAGGATAGTTCGCGTTTGGGTGGGCCACTCGCGGACAACCCGTGCTCGGCTGGTTAGTTCACAAGAAGGCCAGTGGCCGCGCTCTCGTGCCTTCACTATAAATAATCATGGCGCGGCGATGTCCAAGTATAGACCGTTGGGCCGATGCCAGCATGCGAGGAGGCCTCACAGCTATTTCGGTTTTCTGTCGCCGGTTAGAGGAGATCTCCCCTTTCCCTTCTTCATATTCTTCTCCTTCATCATCATCTTCTTCTTCTTCTTCTTCTTCTTCGCCTTCTTCTTCTTCTCCTTCTTCTTCTTCTTCGCCTTCTTCTTCTTCTTCTTCTTCTTCTTCTTCTTCTTCTTCTTCTTCTTCTTCTTCGCCTTCTTCTTCTTCTTCTTTTTCTTCTTCTTCTTCTTCTTCTTCTTCGTCTTCTTCTTCTTCTTCTTTTTCTTCTTGTTCTTCTTCGTCTTCTCCTTCGTCTTCCCCTTCTTCTTCTTCTTCTTCTTCTGTTTCTTCTTTCTCCTACCATCGTCCAACGTCTCTCGTGTACAACAACGAGAGACCAACACTCTGATCGAAACTCCCGGCAACGAGAAACGCACACGCACTGTTTCTCTCTCGTATTATTCTTCTCATTTATATTTCTTTCTTTTTTTACTGGGCTTTCCGTCGTCCGGACTTTTCTGGATCACGTGGACAAGAACCGTTGACCCTACGCCAGCTTTCCCACGACCTTGACAGCTGACACGCGAAGCTAGGGACCGGTGGATAATATTTTGAAGTCAGAGGCGGAACGATATTTTGAGGCTAATTATTTTGCCATTGTGAATCATCAGAAATAATGCGTTTGGTGCGTGGGAAACAAAACAACTATCACCATGAACAATACCCAGATTATGAGGCAAAGGGTTGACGACTTTTAGCTCATTATCGAACCTTGGGTTTTTTTCTTTCAAGAAACGTTTTTTTTTTAATAGGCAAACAATAATAATTTCTTAAAGAACCGCGAAAATACTTTTTTTTCAAATTTCAAAATATTTTCATCCCATAAAGTATGCGTAAAATACATGATCCTGAGGAGACTTTCCCAGGATTCTTCATAAGTAATGTTTATTCATGCAACTGTAACGATCCAGTAATGTAAAATGCAGTCCACTAAATTTAATTTTTTATTTTGATTTCTTAGTCAACTCGTATTTAGCCTTTATATCCATTGATAAAAAAACGCGAAAGGTCAAATTGTCTTACACCCTCCCCCATTATCCTATCAAGAATCTAGCAGACTCTTCCCCACGAAGAAGCCGGTCGACCCGCGTTACCCTACGTTACCCTGGTCTATGCAATAAGGTCCAAGGACTGATGCACAGCATTTATTTAGGACTTTGCGAAACACCAACATTGTCTAATATCGGTGACGCCACCTTTCCATCGCCCATCGGCTAGAAAATACGACATCTTCGTACTTGAATCTGATACGAAAAACGAGCCTCGTTCAAGGCTCCTCTCTAGGAATTCTTCGCGATTCAATTACTGTGTACAAGCTGCCGGATATTTTACCTTCGTCTATCTCTCTCGGGGACGAATAGTTCGTGTCTATATACCCGGAGTTGGCATACCGAAGCGGCCAGAGTGCCTATAGGCTCGTACATTCGGATGCGCGAGAGGCTCTTCGAGCCAGGACGATGATGGATTTAGGTGATGTCGGGTCATGGTGAGACGTTGCAGCTTGATGTCAAATGAAACTTGGCGCGACGAGACTCATATCCGTCTTGTCTTACTTCTGTTTTGTCGGCCGTTAGTCCATCGTGCTTGACACGCGGCATTATCGACCGCTACGACGGAACACGACACGATATGAAACAGACCCAGTTGGTAACAAAATCAATTTTCTTATACGCTATAAAAAGCTGGGACTAATGCGAAGAAATAGCGTCCACAAGGAAATAGTTCAACACATCGTACGAGATTTGTTTTTGTTCTCTGATATCAACCGTTTTCAAGAAAAATATTTTTAACAAAACATCTAAGTATCTCTCGTATACTCGTACGGGTCTTACGTCATGTTGACGATCATTTATTTTTGTGATAATTTATATCCTATAGTATGTCGTCCCTCCTTCTCTTCGTAGGCAATCTGCAAAAGTTGAAGAGCTCTATCCTATCGACGTAAGATACAATGGGTTATAAAAACACTTTTGCAACATAAAGAACGTTTTCATAGGCAATTGTCTAATTTGGCAGAAAGTAATTAGGCTCGATAAAAAATTTCTTCTACGATAATAACTATCAATTTAATTTTGTTCAAAGTAAACTTGGGTTAAAATTTGAGACGGAATACTGAAAATTAAACCTTGTACATGCTAAATTATGATTCCAAGATACGAAGTATCGTAATTGTATTTTGTATTGTTATTATTGATGGTTGAGTTTACCTATCTACCGACATAAACGTCAATAACATCGATAAACAACTCAGGCTTTATCGCTGATAAGATGTACACGAGATTGCAATTCGTGATGGCCGCCAAGAATCTCGTGTAACACACATGCATGTCACTGCCTATGTACGTACTACAGTCGAAACTCTCGCTTGTGCAATCGACACATGGGAGACAATTTTACACCCGTTTAACACGTCAATGACTCATCCGTTGAGTGTTGTTCGCGTACTTACTACTGTTGATTTTCGCGTGTTGCCGACCGGCGACAACATCTCCGTCGGTTTCCAGAGTCGTGACTGTACCCACACGTCAATACCTGCGCGACGGCACCACGCGCCGATTCCTGCGCCTCCGCCCCTCTCTTCCATTATTTGTCCGTCGATGCTACAGTCGATCCTTTGTAACTCCGCACGGCCAGTACGCCTATATTCCGTTCATCATTACGTAGAATACACGCTCAAACTATTTATCACGCTTATCTCACGCAGTCCGGCGTTGAACGAGCGATAAAATTACGATTATTCTTTCCAAAGGCACAAACTCCGCTGCTCGATTTCACTTGCTGATAAAGATCCACCGGATAAAAGAAAGAGTCGCGGTATCGAGGCCAAAGCTTGGGATAAATCAGATGGACTAGTTCGTAGTTAGCTCGTACGCGGTGTACGCGTCAAAGGGCGCTGCCGCAGTTGCTCCGAGAGAACGGGTCAGTGAAAAAGCGTGCGGTCTGTGGTCCCCGCGTTTCCGTCATGTTAAGTTGGTGAGGTGGTTTTTTGTGTACGTCGAACGAATTTTTCATCATATAATTGTGTGCCAAAGGACACGGGGAATAGTCGAGACGACGTTCAGGAAATCACAAAAGTCCCGACTCTCTATTTGAACGTGAGTTTTATGGTGTGGTTGAGTGTGTGGTGAGAGAGTTCGTAGTGGTGAAGTAATCGTGCCGGCGACGACGTTCTACCTATGTATATGTATCGCTA
Organism: Netelia virgata; assembly: GCA_951802705.1. Taxonomy (NCBI): domain Eukaryota; kingdom Metazoa; phylum Arthropoda; class Insecta; order Hymenoptera; family Ichneumonidae; genus Netelia; species Netelia virgata. The sequence continues at coordinate 25,640,188 of OX637867.1, read as the reverse complement.
CGTAGGAACGTCTACTATTTCTTTTATGCGCGAGGGTCGCTAATTTGGCAGAGACAAATTGTCAATGAAAATCGATCCGGAATTATCCAGGTCAGAGGGCATCAGCCGGCTTGGAAACCTGCCGAAATTGTTTCCCAATCCTCTCTTTCTTCCTCTCTCGAGTATCGAGATGGAGACGAGAGATACGATTATCCACCGTCGACAAGTCAATTGCTCTTACTACTCACGTCCATACAGTTCGGACACACGATTCGTGATCGAATATCGCTTCTTCTTTTTCCGTCTCTTTCTATACCTGTGTTTATCGTGGGCGCGTCTCAACCCGTTGACGGTTTCGAATTTTTGGTGAAAAGAAATTATATACTTTATCGCTCGTTGATCTGTCGCATGGAAATATTGTACCGAACTTCGGTCCGAATTCGTACATATTGAATTTTTTAATACACAGTTTTTAATACTTACCGTCGGTCGAGTTAAAAAAATCATCGAAAAAGTGTTTCGTAATGTTCATGCGTGGTGTATGACTCATATATACATATATAGATATATATATATATATTATGTATAATACGTTGTTTATATTCAGTATCTCATTGAATCACATTAAAATGGTATTAAGATTTTTCAGAGTCAAACAATTGTGGAATTAAAACATTTTAGGCTGCAATAACTGTAAAAATATTTATCGTTATTAAATTTCCATTGTTTTTTTCACTTACGTGTAATATTATCGATTTTAGCAATTCCCAACAGTATTTGTTTCCGAGAGTGCCTTGTATGGAATCCATCTTTTTTTTCATATTCTTTGTCCCCTTTGCTAACTACATATGTTACAACTATGGGAAAAGATACTCGATCGGTAATAAAATTTGTGTAATTGATTTTCATGAACAAATTCTTTGGAATATGGGTAAACAAAAATTGACCTCGAATGGAGATTTTTATTTTGCCTCGGGCAAGCTCTTGCTGTTTTGCGAAATTTCATCTCACCTTCGAAAAACATTGGAAGAAATTTTTTGAGTAGCGGAGATTGTCCGAGCCAGATTTTTCTACCATACATGGCTCGAATACTTCTTTTTGCCTTAAGACTAATCGTGTCAGTTGCAATAGTGATATAAGTGTAAATAGTTTTCTTGTTTTTGAAATTACAAAACATTTAGAGTAAGAAATTCAGTTGTTCTTCGAGATTGTCGGTGTGTCGCATTAGCTACCTAGTTTGTAGGAAATGAAATGCAAGAAATAAATTTGTTATATTCTAGTCAAGTACCTCAACAAAAATTTGAAAAGTTGACTTGTGGTTGAATGTGAAAATAATTGTGTTGATAAAGTGAGAAACTAAATCGATCGTTGAATCAATTTTTGTGATATCTGGAGTTTTAAAGAAAAACTTTGTCATCCCTCCATCTAGTTGTCTCTAATCGGATGTATAAAGATCAATTGGAATGTTTATATAATGTGTTATATTTCGCCCTGACACGGAGCCAATAATTTCCTATAAAAAACGTTTTGTCAGGAGATAAAAAAAAAAGTTTTTCTTATTACACTTTTTATGATTTTTAAAATTTTTGTTTTCAGACATCGGCGACTCATAAAACAACCACCATGACGACGGCAGCAAAGCTGTATGGCAAGGACCTGAGTGAATACGACGATGTCGATGTCGATGAGTTGCTCGATCAGTTAACTCCGGAGGAGATAAATATTCTAGCCAAAGAGGTCGATCCTGACGTAAGTTTCAATCTCTTTATTGGGAAACAATGATCTTTTTAATTAACAAAATAACAAAATGTATTGCTCTAATGCGATCCTTTATGTTCCTCTTTACAATCCCCCGCATAAGTTAAATATGATGACTGATTGATATAATATATTTTTATTCAATTATAATCATTGAAAATCTGTTTATATTTGTTTTCAGGATAGTTTTATGCCACCGTCGGAGCGTTGCAGTTACGAGTGCGACAAGAGTCCGACGGGGCCGTTGAACCGCAAGAAGCTCATCGAGCACATCAACAAACAAGCGTTAGAGACACCCGATATACCCGAACTGAAGCCGTACGTGCCAGGTGTCGTGAGAGGAAAAAAAGTACGTATCGATCGCGTCTCCGACAATGAATATGAAAATTTCGGCTACAGCTAGTTTCTCGAACGAAAATTTTTGTCCGTTTTTACGTAACCGATGCATTGATGAGTCTTCGCTAAAAATAACTTCGTTACAGCCGATTATTGAGACACGCCGTGACACGAAGATTAAAACATTGGTGGCTTTCTTTTAATTTTCAGTGGGTTCCACCGCCTCAGGATAACGTCAAGGAAAAAGAGGCCGACGAACAAATTGCTATTGATCTCGGTGATGAGTACGAGCACGCGTTGTCTTCCGCCACTCAGGAGGAAATTATCGATCTCGCTGGTACGACATATCGACTTTTGAAAATTAATTAAAAATGTCAATTTGAAAAAATTAACGAAGAATGTTTGTTCTTTCAGCTATCCTTGGTTTCCACTCGATGATGAATCAGGATCAGTATCACGCTTCTCTCCTTAATTCCGGTCAGCCCGTCGGCATGGGCTGGGACGGAATTACAAAGGCGAGCCAACCAAAAGCGTTTCCGATCGATCCGCCGAACGATACGGATGTCGATAGTACGATTAGACAGGTTCGCGAGGATGATCACACGTTGATGGATCTCAATTGGAACAACATCAAAGTAACTTAAATTGGCTTTGCTTTACTTTCAATTCTCGTCGGATTTTGGTACGATCGAAAATAATAATCAATCGTTATAATTGGATCGCAGAATATTTCGGAAGAAAAGTTCCTTCAGCTGTTCGAAGCCCTTGAAGTGAATACACACCTTGAGACTTTGAGCCTAACGAACGTCGGCCTCACCGACAGAACGGCACAAAGATTGGCCGAGGCGATGGAAAAAAATTCGACTCTAAGAGTCCTCAAGTGAGTCTACGATACTTATTAAACCTTTTTCTTCTGAACTCGGTCGATAACACAGAACCAGTTCAAACGATTGTTTTTGGTTTCAGCGTTGAAACAAATTTCATTAGTCCAACTGTGATGGTAAGGCTAATAAGAGCGCTTCTCAAAACCAAAGCAGTCGAGGAATTCCGATGCTCCAACCAGGTAATATTATCTACGTCAATGTCCGAAAGAAATTGAGTGACTTTCGTCCAAGCGCCTTGACAATGTCAAAATTGATTACCTGTTAATTTGCAGAGGTCGCAAGTGTTGGGTAACAAAATCGAGATGGAAATCACGCATCTCGTCGAACAGAATCCAACGTTGCTACGATTGGGTCTTCACCTTGAGTTCAATGACGCAAGACATCGCGTTGCTGCTCACCTGCAGCGTAATATCGACAGGAGTGAGTACTTTTTATCCAACAAGGAAAAGAAAATAATTCTACGTACCAATCGAAAAAAAAACGATTGAAACTGAATTATTAAGAAATCCTTTTTATCAGCGATTTTAGTTTCCTCCGGATAAATCCTGCCAAGTCACGGAATAGCGGGTGTTCTTCGATAATTAAATACTTTTATTTACAGTACTCGAAACAAACACGGTTTTATTTTCAATTTATTGATCAAAAATGTACATTGACGACTTTCTCCACACCTATTTGACGAGACTTAAACTTTCCGTCATGCTTGGCGAACTAAACCACCAGCTCGCTTATTGATCATGCTATATGCAGCTTTTATCCTCGCTCGTCGTCTCACTTCATTTTCTTCTTTTCTCGTCTAGATGGCAGCCAGTGTATGGGAGATTATGACGACTATATGAGCAAATACTCATAATGCAGAAAAAAACGCAAAAAAAAAGCAAAGCCTTCATACATCGCTTCGTAGTCTGACGTAGAGCTTTTCATAAATCATCAACCATTCATCCAATCATCCCGCTTATTATTCAATCGTTTTATTGTCTAGCTAGCGGCAACGAGGTAATTATGAGCACCCGGAAATTTGTCTCCTCCATACTCGTTCTTCGTGATTCAATGTGCAAATCTCAGAAAAAAAACTCCTCGTCCTTTGTCTCGCTCCATCCAAAGTTTTTCACATTATTCCCACCGAATTGTTAAAATCGTTCTCCAATCGTTATTTTTCTTCATTCGGATTATTTTTCATTTTCAGCCAAGCACATTTTTCGAGATTAGTTTCATTCTTGGTATGAGACATTTATCATCCTTTGTTATCGTGTGGCTTTTTTAGAAAAACATTTTCATTCGCTTATCTTTAGAGGCAATCTATGTATCTATATAATTCACGAGCTTTGATAGATGAATTAAAGTTTGGAGTTTTAAACGCGCTCACACGATTTCTATCGCTTGAAAATAAGAAAACCTCAAATTTTTACACCCTCGTTTCTCCAAAACGTTTCTAAGTTGTGTAAATATACTGTCACTTGTACACTTTTCACTCGTCCATTCCAAAAAATAATTAAGTTTTATACTCGTTAGATTCTTGCCACGTTTTGTATCTTTGATCGCGATCTACCGATTCATTGAATAAAATTCTAATTTGTTTATTTTTATTCCTTCTCGGGGGGGGAATTGCAGTTTGTCGAGTGGCAGGTTTGAAACGTGCTAAGACTTATATGATCGGTGGTGGTCCTGGTGGCTTCTCTATTCTCCCCGCAGATGTCCTTAAAGCTCGAGCGTAGCACTGAAATTTTCATTTTTAAAAGCACAGTGAGTAAAATCGTTATCCTTGAAGTCGTCTCGTTTAAACGTTTCTCTCGTGAAATTTATTATTCGTTTTCGTGTTAACTCTTAACAAAACCCAAACCAAGCTTCGTAAGAGAAGCCAACTTCGTCCTGACGAAGGATTTGTCGAGAGGATACCTTCATGTTTCTCCGAATGCTCGAGATTAATATTGAGGGAACCGCCCAGTAATTTTCTCGTGGTTTTACATTTTTTTTTTTAAAGTACTTGTTGATTTTCTTATTGTAAATAAAACTTATACTCCGATTACACAGTAGTCCTACAACTTCATTTCCTTTGGTAGAAACAATACAAAACATCCAGTAGTTAAAATGGAACGTCGGTAGAAAATTGATATCATGCTTATCTAAATTGTACATTTTGTACTCGTTGGATGAATTAGTTTGCGGCTAACAAAAAAAAATCATCATTCATCTTGCGCACGATTATTGTTTCGCTCTCTCTCTCTCTCGCTCTATTTTCTTTATTCTTTCCACATTTGCTATTCTTTCGTAGAACGCATTTTATTTCTCTCACCTCTTTCTCGACTGTTTTTATCTTTCTCTCTTCATGGACAATTTTAATCGTGATGATATCACATCACAACGTGTACTTGAATTTGTTTTAAAAAGAAAACCGATACAAATCAACAATTGTCAATGAACTTTTTAAATAACACGAATTGGTAAAAATATGAAGATCGAATCGATGAATAGTTTCACACTTATACATAGACAGATGGTATCGATCGTGAACATCGAATGTCTATTACTCACGCACACAATTGTTATTTCCCCTACAGTACGGAAAGACCTAACGCAGCGGCTACAGTTCAGATTCTTTAACATGAACCACAGGAAACCCGCCCTAATTCAGTGAAGGTAGCTAACGATCGCGTCCTGGCGTTTCTTGTTTTTATGATACGGCTAATGAACTTCCGATGGATCGAGAGTGTTTTTGATGAATATTGTTACATTTTTGCAGCGCTTATGCGCTTCGAATTAACCACGAGCTTGCTCGAGTGTGCTCGAAACTATTAATATATTTTTATTTTTCAGGAAAAGTATGAAATATCAGTACGTCACTGAATGAACAGTACTTGAACAATATTGTTTCTAAATTGCATTTAATTACACAAATGGTCCGTTCTTTCATCGTAATAAAAAATCAACAATCGTAATTTTCACGAATAATTGGAATTGGATATTCTTTTTGGACACAAAAGTGGAATGTTCGCGAGATGCTAGAAACTTTTTTGCTTTTACGAATTACGTAACTCGGCGAACCATGTAAGTTTACGTAGTAGGTCGGTCTTCCGATTTTTACGACCTTCCGGAAAGTCTCATTCGGTCTTGCTTCTTGCGCTACGGTCGTCGAAACGTGTTGGTCCCTTCACACATTTATATGGGGCATTTCAGTCTGAATTGACGATTGTATAAACCCTTGGGGATTCGATTCTCATAATTTTATATGGTTTTCGCAAAACCTAAAGGTACCGAGTTATTTTTTTACCACTGTTCCGATCAACTCCTGTTCGATAGACACTTTTTCTTATAAGAACAATTCTCAAGCCACGAAAAGTTACAGACAGCTTGAAAGCGTGAATAAATTTTTTTTAAATCTTGCGTTAGGGAGGAGAAATCATAAGCGATTTGTCAGACTCTCGATGCTATTTTTGTCGAAGTTGTTACTTTGATATTTGGATTAAAAAAAAGCCGCACGATTTTGCACATTTTATATAGATTTGTTAAACGGCTAATTTTTCATTCCGAAGCGGCAGAGTTTTGCAACGAGCGGACCACAGTAGGATTTGATATTTTTAACGGAGTTTAAAAAAAACGTGGGCTTCGAATTATTCAACGACCGCATAAAACATTGAGGGCGAAATCCCAAACCCTAAGGGTCGGAAACTCGTCGACTTGGTTAGAACGTCCTGTATACGTATTCGAGCTATCGGACTCGCGATATAAAGTCGTGACGCGTTAATTTGCACGTAAAGCTTAGCTCGTTACAGCGCGAACATCCGTCTCGCGTGACGATCAAAACGCTAGCTTCGTCCAGCCGAATATATTTGTACGAGAAAATTCGAGCGCCTATCGACTAAATCCCGCGAATATCCTCGACTTCCGTCTCGTCGGCATCAACGAATTATTTAACGTTTACTTTCGAATGAATTGTATAATTTTCTTTTTTCTTTTTTAAACTCTAATCGCTTTTCGCAGATTTTAATAAATCGACTGGCCAGTTTTTAAACGAGTGTTTCTAACAGCGAATGACGCGAAACAAAACTAACACGAAATCTCTTATTTTCAGACCGGAAAGAGTGAAAAATGTCTGTCAGAGTAAAACAGAATAATTGTAATTTTTTTTCTTCTAACAGCCATGGACGAACGATATCGTCGATTTTTCGGTATGATTTTCGATAAAGTGTTCCGGAAATAGAGTCGATCGTATTTTTGTTGACGTATCGAACGAATCGTCGAAACGAATGTAGAAAATAGAGATGCCAATGCGATTATTGACGAGCCCGAGAAGGGAAACGGAAGGGTGAGGGAGGGTGGGGGGCTCGGAGAGAGCCAAAAAGGAAAAATAACATTGGTGATTCAACTATCGAAAAGTAATCAGAGGCACGCATTGCTACATTCGGGATTTCGTTTCGTTGACCGGTCATGTGTTTCGCGAGGTAAAAAAAAGATGAATTTCCAACGCCCGATTACCCACACACATAGATCCACACATATATACGCATGAAATCCCATTCGTTTCCAGAACAAACTCTCGGTATATGTTTTTTTTATTGAATGTTTTCTCTCCTCTTTTTTACTCCGGCGGTTTTCATTTATTTCGTCCCGTTGGTGGTTCGAGAATTTTTCGTTTATTTTTCGAAATGACTATGAAAGAAATATATGTTACACGTATAGACTTTTTTTCTTTTTCGTTTTTGCGAAACCTTGCATGCGGAAACAACGGTATCATGGACACTTCCGCGGTTGAAAATGAAACGAATGTGCCACGAATGACGAACCATGGAAAGCCTCGACAGTCAAGGAAATTTTTACACCCGTATCAAGGTTCCTCGGCGTTAAAAATTCGTTCGGCGCAAACATCTTTTTCCTCTCGATTTTGGAACACTTTAACGAAAATTTACAAACGTTATTTAATTATTCGTCGATCTAAAACTGTTTGGCATTTGTCTCGAACGTTTGTATACGAACGCATGCAACGAGAACGATGAGATTGTTAATCTTTTTTGATTTTCGGTTTTATCTTTTTTCATGTGTTATTTTTATTAACGATTGTTTATCGTATAAGCAAAAAGAAAAAGTAAAAATACGGATTTATGACAGAGTTTGGGTCGTCTGTTGCAGTACGGCAGTCCCGGCTCGAGGTGGCGACATCTTAATGCGATTTGACGCTCGCCTAGGTATTGTGTTATCAATTACTTAAAAAAAAAAAAAAATCACCAAACGTTCATTCTCATCCCATACGATCTGTTTTCATCTCAGCACGACTTATCGTTTTACGCTTACAGTGTCCCTTGCACGCAGCAAATATTTTTCAACGTTTTTAAAAACGTGTTCTTGTTTTTAGATTATGTTTAACTAATTTTTCTTTATTTATACGAACATTGATTTTTCTTCGAGCAAGAACTATCGATACGAAAATCATGAATATTAAACGTATATAATTAATACAGGGAATCTAAGATTTTTTGTTTAATTTTTAGAAAATGAAAAGTCTTATAGTCATAATAAAAATAATCGGTCTCGATTAGAATCGTATCGATCATTTTTTATGTTCTCGGCAAATTTTGACGTCATAAAATTTTGCGATTGGGCTGTTTCTGATTGCGTTGAAGAAAAAAGCCCTCGTTCTATGAGCTCGTAGCGTGCTTAAGTCCATCACGAATCTCTTGACGATTTTTATAGATAACGAACGAGTTTGCCAGCGTGCAACTAACAATCGTCACGCGAACTTTAGAGGGCTGTGTGGAAACCCTGTACGTGATACGTATTCGCGTAGAATGCGATTTTTTTTAAAGGTGTTACCCACTCTTAGGTGGGGCAAAACTATATCAAGATTACATACTTTTTATAATACGTAACGCTTTATTCGAAAAGAAATAACAATATAAGTAATATAACTTATTAAAGTATTTGAAAAAGTAATTATCTATTAGTTGTAACTCCTGAAACTTCTTCATGAAAACACCGTTAACGATACCGGGCAAACTTGCGGACTCTCTTCTTTAAAAAAGAAAAAAATATCCTGCTCAAATAGATCAATAAAACTCGTACTCATCGTAGCCGACTTTAAAAATGTTTATTTCTCGAAAAGTAATAGTTATTTGAAGTAAAATTACTATGGTTTTATGTATAAAAAACGAGCATCAATTTAACAAATTCTATGATAAGTACTAGGAAATAGTACAATGGTTGAAAGTATAAGATTTCCTTCATCTCGGATCAATAATTTTGAACATATTTCTGGTGCCGATTATGAAAACGATGTTTCGAGGAAATTGCATTAGAAGTTTAGAAAAATCACATACTTGGACGCCAAGTATTGATTATCGGCAATCGAGCGCCTATCTTCTTTGAATTCTTCATATTTTAATATGAAATTGTCACGGAAAGATGAAAACAAAACACAAAATTTAATTGAAAATGCGTGTTTTTTCTTCGTAAATATTTATAAAGGCCCATTTAATCACTAGAGGCCCTATGTTATCGAATATAGCAATTCCCTTTTCGCGTGTACGTTAGAGATTTTTATAAAGTTTCCTTCTCGCACGTTTATACGCCCGAGTGGGAATGCATATACCGCAATACAAATCCCTCGCGATATTTCAACGCATTGATTCTAGTTTATCTGTGTATTTATCTGTGAACATACCGATTTTATTTTTGTAACTAATTGAGAACATTTCCATCTTTTACTACAGTACAAATCGTTTACTACTGTAACCGATTTGCCGTTATTTTATTACGCTTTATCTCACTTTTTTTTATTCACCATTGTCCAAAGATGTAGGATATTTGTTTTTTTTTGTATTTCGTGCGGGAAAATGTAGACCATTATTCCCTCGTATATTTCATCAACCGTAAAGTTTCCTCTACGCGCCAGTGCGATTGATCATTTTAGGATCCCGATAGGCGATGCATGTTTGTTAGTTTCGCCAGTAAAAAAAAGGTTGTTTGTCGAAAAAATGAAGATCGCAGAAATTCCAATATTTTTTAAAATCTGATCCCATGCCAGAAGTTCTCATACCTATATATAGACACTTGTTTAATCGATGATATTTCTGACAATACGATTAAAATTTCGGCAAATTCGTATCAAATTACCGTGAAATAGACGAATTTAATGATTTATTTGTTTGATCACACACCCATTAGTATTTAACTAAACAAAGTGTTTAGTTATTTAACTAAAGTATTTAACTAAACAAAGTGTTTAGTTAAATAGGAGGATAAGATCTCGATAAATCTGTTTGCCTCTTGATACAAAAAGTTGTATTAGAGATAGAAGAAGCAAAAAGAATAATAAGATTCGTACCAAACTCGCGGATTACGCGTCGGAATTTAAACTCGCCCACGATCGTATTTTCTCATCTCTCCGAAACTCCAAATGAATCTATTCGCATTCAAAATAGCGATCGATTTTGCATTTCCCGAATTTTTCTTTCTCGCCTCGATCCAGGCCATCTTTCAAATCTAGTTCCCAAAATAAACAGAAAATAACTGTCCACCGCGAAAAAAATTTCGAACGCTTTCAAACAAGATTTTTTTACCAGCTTTTCAAATTTTTCTCCATTCATACGTTCGCTTTTCAAGAATTTTCCGAGTTCGATGCTATTTTCCCGCGAGTACTTAGTCAATCCTTTATGTATTCCACCATTTTCGTAGCGCGAGGCCGCGTAGAAGTGAATAATAATGGCCACGAAGCTTTTCGCACAATATCCCTGAGGGACATGAATGCGTTTCAATTTTTACGCTCGCTCGTGATGCCAATCGTATTTTTTTTTCACGACCAGAAGCGGGAGACGCAGCGACAAAAGAGAACGCCGGGAAGAAGAGTCGGCGAGATAAAGAGATTAAAGAGCAACGTCGAAGGAGCGAGGGAAACAGAGAACGCTCGAATAGCGACGTGGAAAAGCTCGAGCGAGATGGAAGAGTCACGAGAGAAAGAAAAAAAGGGTAGTCGAGCTGCCAGTGAATTCAGTTGAAAAAAGTGAAAGTAATTGCAAGCGTTGCATTGTCTGACGCCCTCGGGGCAGCCAAACGAAAAGAGGGAGTGATAAATAGCGATAGCGAAGGGAAGGGACACGGTCATTGGCCACCTGACCAGCTCGAGGGAAATAGTTATCGATATAGTTCTGTCTCTCGCGTGTCCAAGGAAAATTTTCACACATTTTCAATCGCATTATTCTAGACAATAATCGTACCACTCGTGAATAATTCGAGTAGAATAATTGAATCTCGGAACAATCGTGCCTCGATGAATTTGCTGGAGTAAAATCAGAATTCTTTTTTTTGTTCATAGGTCAATATAATTTTTAAAAAAACGTTCGCTCATTTTTCACGTCATATTATTTTTCTCGAATTTGTCTGGCAAAACAGTCGGGGAAAAAAATTCGTGATGGAAAGGAAACGACTGGGGCTGACGCGGAATAGATGGGAAGAAAACAAAAATCTCTCGATTTTTCGATAGAAATTCGAGGCAATTTAGTCGATAATGGAGGGTTCGATTACCAATCACTCTCGCAATGTAACTTCTTTTTTCTCCTTTTCTCCATCGTGTATGGAGTATCATCGACGTGAATCTGTATTTTTTTAACCTCTCGATCTCTCTTCTTGTTCTCTCGCAGTTTCCGTATACTCCAATGAGCTTCGGTAGATTTTTCGAACTTTCGTACCTCTGGTCGTGAATTTCGAGGGACGGTAGTATTTTTCTATCGTTTGAAAAAACTACGGATCATAAAAGTTCAACGAAACTCTTGAATTATTAAAAAATACCTGCCGTTTTTATGTCGCAATCGATAAAAGGTCGACATTTGTTTTCGCAAGCTTTATAAATAAATTACCTAAAATTTCGTTGCGGAAAATTTAAAAAAAAAAACGTAAATATTCGTCGAGATATAAAAAAATTGATATGTTTGAAATTGTAAAAATATTGTCGCGATATCGTTTGAAAATATTTCGAAAATAAAGTTGGAGTCGTTAGAATTTTTGAATTGCCATTTCCGACCACGGAATCTGGCAAAACTCGGAGCTTTGGAGTCGTCAACGTCGACCACAAATGGACCATTACGAATTCTCGTTGCGGACAGATATCACGTTCGACAAACCGCGGGAGATCTCTCGCGTATCTCGTGGCAACGGCCGATGCAGCGGGCGATCTCCGATTTTAAAATAAAATAAAAAAAGATCAAGAACCGAAAAAGTAGAAAAAATATATATGCAACGAAAAGTTTTTCAACCTTGGCATCGGCAGGTCTCCCATTTTTAAATTTAGAGTCCCTGCCACGGTCCATCATAGTTTAATCAAAGACGAGAGCATTTCTGACGGCGATGAACGAAAAAAATTCTCTCCGAGGTGTGCAGCCCGTGCGGGTTGAAAGAGCGATAAATCTGTGGTCAACGTCCCAAACTTCGGAGCTTTTCCTGCTCGTGACGGACGATCGTAATTTACGAGGACAAAAGAGGCTATTTTCCAAGTATCCGGTCACGTCCGACATTCGAGATCACAAAAAAGGGGGGGAAACGAAAAAAAATGACATATTTTGGTAGCTGTATCAGTCTTTTTATTCCGGTGTGATGTGAATTTGACAACTGATATTAACGTTCTCTCAATTCCTGAGAAACACAAATTGATTTTGAATGATTGTTTCTTTTTTTTCGTAACAATTGCTACCTTATCCCCGAAAGTCATTCAATAATTATAGAGCCCGTGTCATGGTTAAATGTATCACGGAAATTATTAACGTATTATTGATCAATCTTTTATTCGATAGTGTAAAAGTTTCTAATTATTGTGAACACGACAATTTTAATTCTGCAACATTAACGTTTAAATGAGTTTTTCGATTATCAATTAATTACGATTAATCGGGAGCTTAATGAATGCGCTTGAATCGTTACTAATCCGCTTATCGAATTTATCAGTGAATAATAAATAATTTTGCCTCGATAACAATTTATTACTACGATTTACCAACTCTGAAGCTCTCCTCTAAATTCATCTTCACCCTACCATCTCAAATGTTCAACGACTATTTCGTAGCACATTCGATATCGTGTATTAAACCGTTAAATAGAAAGAACGAAGATTAAACGAAAAATCGACCATAAAAATAAAACGAAAGATAATATGAATAAAAATTAAAGAATTAATAAGTTTTAATGTAATTACAAGAGTATTTGTTTTTCGATTGTCGTTCACAGATCGTCTGCGTCGCGCGGGAAGAGCTTCCCGAGACTACACCGTTGGCTGGGCGATGCACTGATGCGCGGGGACGTAACACGGAACGCGAGACAAGAGAGGGATTTCGTGTACGTCAAGGAAGAGGATTCGCGAGTAGAACGGGAACGTTCGCGGCCCAGGGGAGCTTTCATACACCGCCCTTACACGCACATCGTGTATATATATATATATATATCTATATATATATATACATTATCGTAACAACAATGATGGGAATGGTACGGTTCGAAGCTGCGAGATGGAAACGGAGAAACGGGACGAGAGAGCTACCTATGACATGGAATTGTCCCGAGTTCGTCCGTCTATCCTCGGATCTATACGTGGAACACGCCGATGAAGCTTTCACATCGTCGACGCCATCACTTTCGTAGAATCATTAATATTAATTAGCGAAGAGGGTTTGCCTCTCCCCGAAGACGCGCGGATGACAAAGCCCCGAGACATTGGCGAGAAGCTTATCGGAAATGTCAGCCAAGTATTGACACGACGAGGCGTATCACCGACACTCGGAGATTCGACGATGTCGCACGGACCGAATTCATTAACCGTCTCTTAGCTTTTATTCCGACCGCCGTGTCGTTTTTTTTTAACGCGATCGATCCTGAACTTTAATCCCATGCCCTGCATCTTCTTATTTTCTTCTTCTTCTTCTTCTTCTTCCCCTCCGGTTGTCTCGATCCGTGATCTTTGCCAGTTTTTCTCTAAACGCTCGCCGAAGCAAATCACTCGCTTTTCGCTCACCATGTTAAATGGGCCGAGTCCTTCCCAATGTCGTGGACTCAAAACTTTTATGAATTTAAGATCGATCGGATCCCCCCAACTGGGATTCAGCCCGTACACGTTCAAAGAATATATATTGTATTGTAATATTATTATTATTATTATTATTATTATTATTATTATTATAGAGATCACAAACAATGCCACCAGCAGCCTCCTCCGCACTTTTATTATCGATAAATATTTTAGAATGTATTTTATATAAAAACAAAAAAACCACTGAAGTTCATCGTCAGCGTTTATATATGCCAAACCCCGACGACTCTGTCGCAAGAATTTTTACGTTTTTTTTTGTTTTGTTTCGCCACGGAATTTCTGCGACCGGGGATTTTCGAATGTTTTTTTTTTCACGACGCCTAATAGAAATGAGATTTGTCCGATTTCCCCGTTTATCACGCGAAAGAAGAATTCGACGAAAAAAAACCGTCGTCGAACCGCGGCGAATCGAACTGGAACGGTTTCTCTTTTTTTCTTTTCTTTCCGTTCGGGGACGAATATTTTACGTTGTTATGAATTTAAGTCGACTATTGCGCATGTGGATAATAATGATAGTTAATATATTTGCGTATACCTATTGTACTACTACCAGTTAAGCGAACCGTGGACTCGTGGGTCTCGACGATTCATCGGTTCTTTTGTATCGTACATATTATTCTTCGTCTCTCTCCGTCTGGTTCGATGCACCAGATACGCGACGAATTTGAGAATGAAATATATGTGAGAATAACAACTGACGTTTACCGAATAAAAAAGAAAAAAAGAAACCAAAATAAAGAAGATTATAGAATTACACAGAATCGTACGAATCGAGCAAACCTAACAAAAATGGGAAAAATAATAATAATTCAAGAATAACCGAGGGAGACCCGCGTGCCCATAAGTTCAACGATATTTAATCACTAATTCGATAATTAATTGTTTCGGTTAATTATTGTTATGAATAAGCGTTTAAGCGTCGGTACGAAATAAATCTGTACATATTGTCATAAAAAAAGAAATGTCGTTTCAGCTCGATCAATGTGAAGCAACAAAAAAATGCTACTATAATAATGTACGATTTCAATGGTTAATTGCGGAGTGAATGAGATGAAAATGTTAAACAAAAAAAAGTATAAAACGTTCGAATGCTCGTTCAAATGAGTGAGTGACTGTATTTTATTATGCATTGCCGAAAACGAAGGCGTCGAATCAACGAGAACAAAGAGATGCGACGAGTGCGGAATCGAAAAAGAAGATATATGAATGTTGACGAGATTAAAGAACGAAAACAAAATGGAACAATTGAGAACAATCGAGGCCGTCGTTAAAAATGAATGAATGGATAGAGAGTTAAAAAAAACATCGACTGCCAACAGAAACGGCGATAGAACGAGGTATAATCGTGATGGGCATTGAGTTACAGTACGAAGCAGATGCGTCAAGTTCAAAAAGAATGAAAACAAAATGATACGAGAAAAACGCAAAGTATGATAAAACGGTAAAAAATTCAATAGTCTAATATATATATATATATATTGATATATAGGCGCATTCGTTGTTTCGCTGAAATATTATTCAACCACCTCGAACCGTAGTAGTCTTCTTACACTGTGAATGTTCGTAATGTTATTTACACGGAAAATGCAAAACACAACGTATAGACATAAATACAGGCGAATTAAACTTCAAACGGTCGAATCGAAGTCCTTACCACGAGCTTAACTTCGAACTTCGAGTTTCATTTGAAATCTGTGCTCGAGTCAACCTAAACACAGATTCAAGTACAAACTTGAAATTGTACTGAAACCCGTATTAACGACTTTCGATTTGAGCCATACTCACGAAGAAACAAAACAAAACAAACGAAGAGTCAAACAGAAAAAACGCACGCGCGTACGATCAAAGCCTTGCTGCTAGCCTTATCTTGTAACAAGAGATTTAAATAAAATGGATAAAACACACGAAGCGTTTTTATACTGTTAAACAAAAATTTCATAAACTCGTGAATAATCGTTCACGACGAATTTTCCCTTTTTTACATTTTTACATTTGTCACAGCGTACAGTTTCTTAATTTTGAGAATTGTCAGTTACGAAAATTCGAGGGAGAAGATTTCGGCTAATTCGGCTCTTGTTCTGCTTGTCTGCTCAGATACGAAAGAGTGCATAATTCAGCATGAAGGGGTCACGTCCTTGTGACTTTCAGCTATCTCTGGCGCTTACTGATAATGCAAACTTAGCCTCTGATAATCATATATGCATGCGATTTATATTTTA
This sequence comes from Netelia virgata, assembly GCA_951802705.1. Taxonomy (NCBI): domain Eukaryota; kingdom Metazoa; phylum Arthropoda; class Insecta; order Hymenoptera; family Ichneumonidae; genus Netelia; species Netelia virgata. The sequence goes on along the minus strand of OX637867.1, from coordinate 25,623,953 downwards.
TACAATTGGTACATATCTGTACATCAACCGTATAAGTATGTTTTTTTTACTTATATCTGTTTATATGTGTCTATAACCGGATAGACACGGTTACGCGACTAATGTAAGCGTGTCGCTGAGGACGTCAGGGATTTGTGTTCATTCATAAGCAAAGCAATTCGCTACGCCCTTGGGGACTTTCTCTCTCTCTCTCTCTCTCTCTCTTTCTCTCTCTCTGTCCCTTTGTCTATCTGTCTCTCCCTTTCTCTCTCTAATGCATACAGGAAAGGCCAGGACGCGTTCGATACCCGACAAAAGCGTCTAATCCGACTCGCGGAACGATGATCCTACGGACCGATGGATGCCCGCTATTTCCCATGAAATTCTCAACCTCTCTTGCACACCTCCGTTTCTATCCATCGGAGAGCCAAACCTCTCGTGTCCCTCGTCCCTACGACTCTCTGTGTCTGTGGGATTTGGTTCGCGAACTCTATCTTGGTCCATCCATCGAAGTGTCTATACGCATTAGGGGGGCAATATCTATAAATATATGTATTGGAGCTCAGCATGCAAATTGGTAATCGAATTCGCGGCTCTTTAACTCAAATACACGCTCGGTCTTCCTTGCCCTCCAACGAGAAAACCGATCGAGATTCTCGTCAACGCCGGGTACGATTCGCACGCAGACACACCCGTACGAGCAATCGATCCGATCCTTTCTAATTGAAATTACAGCTTTGCCAGTGACTGACCAAGCGCTCTCACCAATCGCCACCGAAATCCGATAAACCTTTTCAATTTCATTCTGATCGATCGGGAGGAAAGTCTACGTTCTTCGGTTTCGTACATTTCGACCCGTCTGGGCTTGCACTCTCGATCGTTACCAATCGCTCAATCTTGTCAGCCACCGTGAGTGGCTATTAAAGGGTAGACGAATAAGGGTCGAACCGAATGCAATGTAAGTTACGCTAATTTCACAGGCTCTTCGCTAATTTTTATGTTTTCTTTCCTCCGAATATTTTCATTCGCGACAGCACCAAATTATACAATTTTATAACGTTTTTATAATAATAACATTTGGTACCTTCAGATAATCGCTCATGTCGGGCAAACGTTCTTTCAAGGATTGAAAAAAGGCTGATTCGTCATTTTTGGTGTTAAAGGGGCAACTAATTTTTTTATGTAAACGAAATCGATTTCGTAAAATTGACAGTCTCGTAGAAAACAAATACCGTGGACCAAGGATGACAATCGTAATGGGCTTCGAGGACTTTGCGTCATTTATCTCACCCACGCAACGTTGTGTGTTCCCCTTTTACACTTGACGAACTGGAAACGTCTCGCGTACACCTTCGGGAGTGCTTACAAGGGATTAAAGCAATCTTCCTAACGATCCTTGACACGCTACTTCGTCAGGCAGGCAGGTAGCGAACGGGAGCAGCACTAGCTAGTCGATTGGACGAGTTGCCAGCAAGCTTCCTGATTAACACACAAGACCTTACCTCTGACTAATCATAATCTCCCCACGTCCCTCGAATTATACGGAGCAAAAAATTGCTAAAAGAGGAATTTAAAAAAATTAGCAAACTTGCACATTGCCTCATTATTTTATCTCACTCGCAACGTTCACTCTCCGAGGAAGTGCCCACGTGGCGTTTTAATGTTTGCTTCTTCACGGATGAAGCTTTGTACGTGAGATTAAATAATGAGAAAGTAATGTTTTTAGCGTGTGCTATTTTTTTGGCAATAAAAATAAAAATTATTATTATTATTATTATTATAGACAAAGGAAACAAGAAAAACGCGAGTACCTACAATTTCACTCGCTACATGCGTTTCGAGCAATTTTGTGCGGCCGAAATATTTTTCATCACCCGGAACATATTTCGTGTCTCCCTAAGGCCAATAACTGCCGATGCACAGGTCAAAGTTTGCTACGCGGTAGCTCGATATAACCGTCCCACTAAAAATGCTCTCTCTGCATACGTTTCGGAGCATAGGAAGTCCCTAGAGGGAGAGATACGACTTCAATTTGTCTCTCGTGGAATCAGTGACGTCGGGCACGGAATTTTCGTTCGTGGTAGAATGCGTCGCGGGAACATTCGACGACAGATAATTCATTTTTTGTCCTTGCTCCCAAGCCAGCATGAAAAATGTCGTAAAAACTGCCCGAGACCTTTTCATTCCAGTTTTTTCGTTTTCAGATATCCGAATGAAGTTATCCCTGGCGGATCGATGGGATTCCACGAATTCTCCGAGGCATTCTAGGTCAGTTTGGCCAGATATGTCCCTCGTCCTCTGGGTTTTAGTCTCCAATTTCGGGTTTTGGTCTCCAATACATTTCTATTTTGTTGGAAACATACTGAGTGTTAAGGGTTGTAGAGATCATAGAAAACATCGGAGAACCAATCCGAGATCGTGACATTCGGACTTGTTCGAATGGATTTGAAAAGTTTTGTACCCAAATACACATATATGTATAAATAAATACACAAATATATATTTCTACACAGACATATCTGCAAGTAAAACTCGATATTACATGTCAAATGCGATGGGTCGTAGCCAGGGGTCTGCGATTTCAACGTCCGCGCAGAATTGAATTTATTTTTTCGATATAAACACCTCGCTGTGGTCGCAGGTCTGCGAACAAATTCCAACAGAAAATACGGAGACGATAATAAGTAAGTCGTTAGAAAATAATATATAATCGATGATCAAAATAAACATTTCGCTTAGTTCAGGATCAACGGAATTCGAACGTACATATCACATGGAATTCCTCGTACCTATATACGAGTACGTACGTACATAGTTACGTGAAATAAGGGTGCAGTTTTTTCTTTCTAGCCTTCTGCACCCAAATATAAACCAATCATTATAAAAAATAACGGCTTAAGGCCACATTTCACACAAAACACGAAAACGAATTATACACACGCAAACAACACACCACACGGAAAATAACAACGAGCGCTCTCTTCGAGCCATTTGTTTATACAAATTATTAATGATGTCAGCCCTGTTTACTGACCCAATGTCAGTAAACAAAATAAATAGTTTACTATTCTCAACGTATTCTCTTGATTGTTGGCTTAATAAACAGATTCTTAAAACAAAATAAAAAACGAAAAAACATAGTTACGTGAAACGTGCACGATGCATCTCTCTTTTTCATTCGCTATTCTTCTCGCAGCCGAGGAGCAAAAAATAAGAAGAAAGAAATCGTCCGACGCGAACGTCTCGAGATCAGTCGAGACTCCTTCGTTTCTTGCACTTCTGGTCTTTTTCACATCCTCCAAAGCGGACATAGCGTCATTATACCGGGCTTTCGAAAAGTAACGGACCCACCCCCTATCTCAGAATCTATGTGTCATAGGGTAAAATTACCCGAACAAAAGTTTGATGGTTCATAAAGTTCTGTTCTTTTGTGACCTCAGATTTGATCTTGATCTTGACCTTCAAAGTTTTTTCAAGGTTAAGTTTCGTTTTTTAAATGGGAATTGTTGTTTTTGACCTCAGATTTGGAAAGAGCGAGAAGAATGACATCCAAATCTTACTTTTATCCTACTTTTAGCGCTAGCCAGGAACAACGACGTGGACGTAGTAGAATTCTGTTCCATCTAGGGTGTTTGATTAACGTGAGTCCCCTTGCCTCTCACCTTTCGGGGTGCATCACTTAATCAAGCACCCCAAAGGGAACGGAATTCTACTACGTCCACGTCGTTGTTCCTGGATAGCGCTAAAAGTAGGACAAAAAGTAGGATTTGCATGTCATTTTTACCATCACAAGATTACATATCTGAACGTAAAATTTCCCGCTCTTTCCAAATCCGGGGTAAAAAATAGTCATCCCTATTTAATAGAACGCAAATTAACCTTCAAGGTCAAATTTGAGGTCACAAAAAACAGAACTTTATGAACCATAAAACTTTTGTTCGGGTCATTTTGCCCTATGATACATAGATTCTGAGATAGGGGGTGGGTGGTCCGTTACTTTTCGAAAGCCCTATATATATATATATATACGTATAAAAATGTACATATATGGTAGATATCTCTCGAGTCAGCTGTTTCACTTCACTTTCAGCACTTGCGGCTTTTCTTCCTTATTCGCTACGTTTTTCCTCTCTTTCTCTTTGATCGTTGTACGTTTCTCAAGGCATGCTTCACCGTGTGCGATGATCATCGGGTTCTTTTCGTCTTGAAACTTATCGACCAGATTCACCGACCGACCGAGCGAACGACCTTTGTCAACGTCCCTTAGATTCTTTATCAGGCGACGCTGCCGGTCACTTTTTAATACAAAATCGTCTGGGAATTCAATTTTTCATGGAACATAAAAAAAGTCGTTTCGTATGTGAAGATCAGGAAACCTTACACATTCCTCTTTAATAACTGTTGACAGTTCCATCGGTGCCTGTGACGTAACTAGAGGATATTAATGAGAAAATATCAAAGCTCGAAGTTAACGAGTGGACGAAGTTGTGAAAATTTCATGCGTTTGGAAACGTTAGCCTCGTCGTCGAAAGAATTCCTACCTCCTGTGTCCTCCCTAGCGAACGACCCACGTGCTACCCACGTATTTTTCTACGTTCTTCCACCTAGCAAAGGTACGATAATTTCATCAGACGATGTCGTAATGTTGTTTAAAATACGTCGGCGTATAGAGCACGGCGGAAGGTGCTATCTGCCCTCGTTAACGAAGTAGAAGCTCCGTCCACCTGGGTAGGTGGAAACGCGGCGAGTGGCTACTGCCGCTTTTGTTACGATCTTCCCTCTATAGTTTTTTTTTTTTTTTTCGACTGTGCAAGAAACGTCGTTCATTATCCTTGTACACTCCGCGACGGTACATGGAGCATATTGTTTTTTGTTTTGTTTTTTATATAGACTAATAAGTATCGGAAAAATTATAATGGGTTCCCGACAACGAGTCTCCAAAGTAGGTACTGGTTGATAACGGAGGAAGGAAAGCTAACAAGGATCCATCATAAACTCGTTCGAACATTGACCAAGAGACGGAGAGACGTTATTTTTCTTCATTCTTTTTTAATTTCATAATTCATGGATGACGGTATTGTGTTATTAATATTGTCGTTATCGTTGCGAAATCATTCTCCTTTTTTTTTGTTTATTTTATTGATTCGTTTCGTTTGAAGGCATGCTATTTCGATTATCCTGAAAATTTTATAATACCTGAACAAATCTTTCGCTGCCGATGTCACTATATCGTCGCTGCCATGTCCTTTTATTAAGTTAATTTTTATTATTTTTTTAATTAGACCGATAATCTGTATTTTTATTGTTTATTTCGTAAGATTGATTAACGAATTTCTGTAATTTCGAGAAAGAAAATTATTTACATTCGTGACAAATTTTCCGCACCGTTTTATCTCTCTCGTACGCACGCTCGACGACTTTTGTGTCGGCCTCTTTTTCTATTCCGTTGTTCTCGCGTGGCAACGAACGCAACACAACCCCGGAGGGCTTTCCACAAAAGATGAAAGAGCGCGTCCCGCTTCCTTTTATCTATCGCGGAAAACCTTTACACGCCATTCGCTTTCTTCCTACAAACAAACGAGGCGACTTCATCGCGGTCGTTGCCAAATTTTCTTGCGGTACCGGCGTTTTGAATAATGAGACGCAACGTTTGTTCGTCCCGGGACGTTTTCCGACCCTCGATTTTTTGCTCAGCCTTGATTTTTCTCTAGCAGCGACTTTGATTTTTATTAATTTTTTTTAACCGAGCACTTCGAAAAGGCGCGGGCCCAAGGAGGATCGAGGACCCGAGTTTCTCGTCCGTGTCGTTGCACCTCTAGCCTTTGAATGTCTGTAGCAAGCCACGAAAAAAAACTTTCTTTTTGCCCCTCGAGCGATTTTCCACCCTTAACCAGGCGTCTACTACTACTACTCCTCTGCCCCCCCCCCCCCCCCACCTCTTTCTCTGTCCGTTGACTCTCGCCACGGTCCCTCGGTACTTTTCTCGACTTTGACTCATTTTCCTCCATTTTCCTCGCTATTCGTTCGAAATTATACGTAAAAGCCACCGTTTACGAGTCAAAATGACAGTGATTGAGAGGTCGTTAAAAATAATTGTTTCCTCCCTAATTATAATTACTCGTTACACATCGAGAGCCGAATCGTGCTGATTGTCGCACTTCGGAATTTAGGCTCACAAAAAAATCATTACCTATTGTAAAGTTAAAGGGATTTAAATGAAAAAATTCACATTTAAACAAAATTTAACCCCGTGTGTTTTTGTACGTTTGTTGAGACTCGTGCCACGTTTCGCAAAGTTTGTCGTTCACTTATCTACGTCGGAATATCCCACCACGTTCTATACGATGTGTCGAGTGTATTTTCGTTGCTGATTGTGTTTACATCTCCAATTATAATCTATGGAGTTCGAGAGCTTTAATTAGGATCACCGTGTGACTGTTGACAAACAAGCATTTGGCTGATCGCATACACACTCGTACTACTCGCTCGTCACGTATAGGTACGCGTATGACTGATAAAGGGTAGAGAAACAAAATCGCATATCCTATATTCTCCCTTTCTCGATATTTTCGATTTCGATGGGAAATAAATATAACGCTCATGGGGGTTGGTATGAGGTTCGAGATTTATTTAACGCGAACCGGAAGTTCAATTATAGCCGCTCTTTAAATTTACTGCTCGGGCGAACCCTCCGTCCGATATTTCTTCGAGGATCATCCCTTGGTATTTCCAGGGGTTGCACGAGCCTCGAATATATCCCAATATGTAATTTCATACCACCCGGAGTATTCTGCGCTAAAATCTATAGCGCGCGCACTACCTACCCTTGCATTTTCGGGAAAAATATAAACACGTGAAAATATCTCGCCTGTTCGTTCCACGTGTGTGATCAATATTTTCAGTTTTTCCGTTTCGACGTTTGTTCAAATATGTCAAAAAAGTCGTAAATATCGAAGAAAATTTGAGCACAGATTCTTTGTCTTCGCGGATCTTTTTTTTTGACACTGGTATCAAGGACCAACGAATTTGAGACGGCAGTTCTTGGGTATTCCATTTCGACAGGAGATCACTAGTGACCCAGGGAGGGTTCAACTACCCTTGAAATAATGTCTTGTTATCCGGCTCGTTCCCTCGTGGCTTAATGCACTTTGTTTAGGGTCGAGGGAGGCCTATCCTGTGCTTTTGCCAGAGAGACAACGCTTCTGCTCGAATGCCCACTACGAACATCGAATCGCACCCCCGTATTGCCGCCATATCCTCACCCTCTCTCTCTCTCTCTCTCTCCCTCTCTCTCTCTCTCCCTCTCTATCCGTCTCTCTTTCTCCATCTCTCGTTTCGACAGTTATGGACTATAAACAATGGATCGAAGCTAGTAGAATTCACCATAAAACAGCTCCGTCGCGAGGTCAAATAACACAGTAGAGCGTGTCGTTTGATACACTCCAAGGTCATATGTCATGTCATTAATGGCTCCATGGTAGGATCGATTTTCGTATAGAATAACCACTGATATCCGGTAAACTTAAATTTGAAATATAAATAATTTCAATCTGAATCCTATATCGACGCCGACGCGTTAAAATAGGATTGATATAATGTACGTATATGTTATCCTCGCGACGGATGCCAAATAATTAACGTTAATTCCATTAGAGGAATGGCGAATCGCTCGATAGAATGTAATTTTGAAATATTTACGGAATGAACAGAAATCGGTTGAAACGAACAACGAAACCGACGAAATATTGATTCGTTCGCATCGAGATTTATTTTTAATGTAAATGTCAAAGCGACCGTCGCTCTCCCATTTTCCACTGATATCCATCGGACGTAATTAGAACCTATTGTTTATTATTAATGGTAAATTGATTTGACGGCGCGAACGCCAATCTCCAAAATTTTCACGTAGTCCGAAAATATGCGAATTACAAATCAACCCCTTATAAATACATAGGGGTGTTCGAAATTTCTTCGAAAGTTTTATTTATGATAAAATCTTGCGAGCGCCTACGGTAATTTGTTTTCTTTGTTTTTATTTTTTCGTTAGAACGTTACTCAATCGGTCCAACATCCCTGATGTAAAATTTAAGCCCAGACCCTCGGACAAAATAGAAAATGTACTCGTCGCTAGTTAGAAACTGGTCGGTCTGCGGATCGTCCAACGCTCGAAACTTTCCGACTCGAAAAACTTCGACCCCGGACGGTGGAAACTTCCCCTCGCAGCGATAAGGAAGGTAACGACGGATGCAAATAATTTTAAACGCATTAAGGGGGTGCGCGCCCGAGCGTTCAGCCACCGGCTGTTAACCGATAGTGGATACCTGACGCGAGCCCTTTTCCCTCGTACGGCATGCGGCAAAATCGATCGATACGACTCATCCGATTCATCCGATTCATCCCTCTCGTCACTCTTCACCCCACCCTCCTCGCACTAGCGAACGCAAACTAACCGAAGATCCTTCGAATGAAAAGTTCCTAGCTACGTTGTTTCCCAAATAATTAGTAATATTAATTAGAAAACAAACAACATTAAAAATCATCGTATCGAAAATTTCGAAATTAATAGCGATTACTTCGTTGTCAAAAAATATTGATATGTCGCTAAACTTAACGTACAAGCGGAAGTACCTACCTACATAGATTTCGAGCCGAATAACTGTGGTTTCGTCCATTTTAATCTATCCGCCTTTTACCGTGCGCAATTTGCTGTCTTTACTGGCAATATATAGACATACGATTATCCCTTTCGTCGCGAGGTATTACTCCGGCGTAGCCGCATTTCCACGACTAATGCTCCGAAAACGTGTACCTGGACCGAGGATTTGACGCTTAGAGCCAATTAGCCAACTTATAATTAACGTCCTTCTCACAAACTGTGTCCGTGAATGTTTGTGTCTGTCTGCGTCGGTGTGTGTCCTATAGACAGTTACCGGTGTGTTACAGCTTTCGGAGGAACTTTAACCATGGTAGGATTACGCCTATTCCTGATTAGTTCAACCACCCGAGCAGACTCCGGGGTGCGAGAGATCCTAACCCCCCGCCCGGTAAGCTCATTCTCAATTTTTTTTTTAAATCGACGATAGAAATCTCGCCTCCGACAATTTTTCGTCGACAAAGATTACGGGCTCAAGGAGATTAAGCAACGGCGATCTTCCTCGATCATCAAATTCTAGCTCGAGTTTTCTGCGAAACGTGAGACGCAATGGAGACGTGAAAGTTCCGTAATAACGACCACGGGGAAATCGATACGCACCGAGAGTGCATTCCGTATGTGGGTGCTGTGATCCATTGCACATTGTGTACTTACACGTGTCGTTCGAAGAACAAAAGAGAAAGTACGAGGAGAAATAACGTACATGGAAGAATAAAGCATACGGGACATGGATACTAACGTCTTGGGTTTCTTCTTTCATCCCCTGCGCCACATCGATCTCCGACGTATCGTCTACGTTCTCGCGTCTTACGTGTATCTTCGGTTGTTCCATGATATTGACATCGCGTCCTCGAGATATTCTAGAGGGATGATCTCTCGCGAGGTTCTTACGTCGCTTTATCGCGAGTTTTTACGAATCTCTAAAAATTATATCTCTAAGAGCCGGTTGTTCCATCTTCGGGTAAAATTTATCCGATGGGTAACTAATGTAAAAGCGTAGGGTTACCCATCGGATAAATTTTACCCGGAGGTAGAACAACCGGCCCTAAAAGATATAATTTTTCGATAATTGGTGAAAACATTGGCTTATCTTAATAACGAAATACTTTTAATCAATTTTATTCCATTGAAACTCAGCTTCGGACCATCCATCGATAACTCGAACACGACAATTCGACTATACGATTTTAAAAATTCTTATCCGTACTCGATCCTCGATAAGAAATTCCCTTCTCGTGACGAATTGTGAAAAATATTCAAAAATTTCAAAGATGACGCCATAACAATAATAATAATAATAATAATAATAACAAGTACAATAACAATATAAACAATATTGGTTGTTGATTTTGTCACACGATTGATCAATCCTCTCTCTCTCTCTCTCTCTCTCTCTCATATTCACGAAACGAGCGAATGTCATTGTCGCTCTGAAAAAGTCGTCATTTGTCGAAACATCAATAAAATAATAGCCCCGTGTAATTCGAAAAGAACGGTCGACGCCGTGTAACGATTGGAACAAAACAGTTCAAATAAAAATTTCGTGTACCTCTGTATAGCCCTGTATGGCGTCCGAGCATATTGTATGAAATGGAACGGTGAATGCGAGGCTCATGCTGGCTTTCCTCCAATATCCGTCCGCGATCTATTCATTCGAAAATATGGTACACGATTGCATAAAACTTCCCAGCACTCATTTCACTATCAAATATTGCTCGTACAACCGGCATTGTTCAAAATTTTGTACTCAGATGCGTGCATATCGGAGATTCGGCTCGGCAATAGCAAATCCAATCTATCTGGCTTGACCCAGAATGCGAAGTTTGCGCTCGGTCTATGCAAGTCCGTGTACGCAACCTCTCTATCTCGCTACGAATACTCTATGCACCATGTTCTAACAATAAGTGAAATCGTTCGCGCACTACCAGTTCGGATTAATTGCCGTTCCCCAGGTCATAGATCGATTAACACCCGGCCCGAAAGATTTCCAGTCACGAGGCCTTCGGCCTATCGAAATGTTCAACGGCTTGTACGACACTCGCGTTAATTTCGAACGAATCAACGAGCTTCATTAACGAGTGTATATAATTACTAAACTGCTCGATGAAACGTCACTCGGTATTTATTCGTTGGACCTTCCGGGTGGACCGAGCAAGGTTTGAGAATTCTTTTTATCCGATGGCCAATAACAAATAGATGAAAAAGCTATAAAAATGTAAAATATTGAACAAAAAATAACTCTTTCAAAAATCAAATGGAGGCTCGAAAAAGCTTGGGTCGCGGTGAAATATAGACTGTTATAAAAAGTCAGTTAAGAAAAGAGAATTAAATTAAATAAATGTGGAGAATTTGATCAACAATGCGGAACGGCGAATTTGTCATTCGTCACATATTTTTAAACAATTCAAACATATCGTTAATAGAATAGTCGATTAGGGAAAAAACAATTATCGTAACTAAGTATTAAGAGGCAGATACAGGCGACGCGCACTTTGAAAATTTCATCAGCAATCATACCTACGAGGACTAAACAACCGATCAGATTAAAAATTGGGAGGTAAACAGAGAATTATGGCAAAAAGTGGCTCTTGGTATTGTTTTTCCAAAATTTGTGCCATAATTATCTAGATACCCTCAAAAATTTAATCCTCACTGCCGGAGAAAGTACAAATGGTGCTTTCGAATCGCTCGTCGCCTGCGACACTATTTTCAAAATCTCGGAGAAAAAAAATGCCAAAAGCCACTTTTTGTCATAATTCTCTGTGTTCAAAATTTTAACCTGATCGGTTGTTTAGTGCTCCTATGATTGCTGATTAAATTTTCGAAGTGCTCGTCGCCTGTACCACTACCTCTTAAGACACGTTAAAAAATATAGTTACAATTATTACGACATTGAATTATTGTACATATTCGCAATGACAAAAAAGTTGGTAAAATATTCGAGCGTCACTCTGGTTTCTGGTTAGCCGGAACGAATAAGAGACAGTTTCGGTCGATAATCTTTCGTCGTTTCATTAACTTCGAGATGTTTAACGAGCCGAGCAATTATGGCCATAATCGGCCTTCGCACACGGAGTCCCCGAATCTATTTCTCAACACAATGGCGAATTAAGCTTCGAGAGGTGTATAATCGATTCTCCTTTCGTTCCCGTATTCGGGCAAAAGGTCTTTTCGTCGTTCTTGGCTATCATCTCGGCTCTCTGTGCCCGTCTTAACTGAGGGTCCTTTAGTATTTAACGCGATACTTTCACCAAGCTTCTCGCGACGCGCTCTAATCCGCGGGAATTGTTGATTCCTGGAATTGTAGAAATTTAACAACGTCGAGAATAATTAAATGCTCTATAATAATGAACAAACTCAATTACGAAAGTATTCAAAATATACAATTTTGCAATTGTCGAAGTGTAAAATATTTGTTTATTCATGGTTGCGTCAATATTTCAGAAAATTGTACAACGTTCTTAATGATTTTTCACGCGTTATACAAGCGATTGTTTTTAATGCTTTACCTTGCATACGAGTGTTGAATTGTTATTTAGTTAAAAAAATAAGCTCACCCGGGTGAGCGAAGAAAAAGAACCCGACCAAAAACTTGCGCAGTTTCCACGGTGAAAAGTGTCGAGAAACGTGGGTCGGGCAAGCCCTATCGGTGTACATTGACAAAAGAATACCTCCGGTTGGAGAGTTACGTCGTCGTCGTAGTCACGGAGAACATAAAGAGAAGGAGAAAAGTTTTACGCTCTTCCCGGAGCAAGAGCTTTTCACCCCGGGAAAAATCGGTGGCGCGCGTTTCGCGTAAAATGTGCGATACGGCGAAGACTCAAAAGACGAAGAAAGGGAGAGAGAGAGAGAGAGAGAGAGAGAGAGAGAGAGAGAGAGAGAGAGAGAGAGAGAAGAGGGGTTCGTAGAGTTTTCAAGAGCGGGCTAAGATTTTAGGTATATAACTACATATATATTTTTTGATGGCAGATCTCGCCAACACAGCTCGGGTGGCTACAGACTCCTTTCGTTCTTCTAAAAGAAGCCAAAGGAACACTTGTGCATGCTCTGTGAATGCACAATATACGCACGAAGATATCAAATATGTTAAAGATTCGTATGTCTTGTCAAATAAATTAAAAAATTAATCAATTAATCGAAATCCTTTATGACATTTTTCAGTTAATGATACGAGAATAAAAAAGACTGGTGTGTGCTTAGACCACACGGCTGAACTGAAACTTTTTTCGGACATTTTAATGAAATTCATATGAGAATGAGCACGGGCCGTCAGAGCAAGGAGAGCAACAGAGACTGGAAGTTGATGCGAACTAATATAATGGCAATATTACGTAAAATAGTACATATTATTCGATAAAAATCAGAATTTATTTAATTTTTTTTCGATCTTTTATTAACACTTTATGATATATAATTTTCTATTATTCTAACATTGAAACAATTGGCTTGTCATAGCTAAAATATGATATAAATATTCTTGACACAATTTTGTCAAAACGTTTTGCAAATACTGCACCGAGATTATTTACCATTTCCAATCATAAATTACTTTAAAAAATGTCTTTTAATAGTTTTGATTGTTTCGATGCAAACCTCACGTTGAAATCTTCACTTACAATTAGTAACATGAGTATTTTATTATAATCTTTATTAAGCAACGCCGAATCCTCAACCGTAAATGCTAATAGCATTCGGTGGAAAACTTTATTATGTTTTCAACAGTCTCATTAGATGAAATATATACAGTGAGGTTGTGTTCCTCAATATCAGTGTGAAAAACAGAAATTGGGATTGTTTTTCCGTTTTATACGAACGTTAATGCAATGACCATCATCTATTTCTCGTCGTAGCAAGTTAACCATTGCATTTGCGGAAACAGGAACATTAATTATTTGACCATAAATGCCATATTGTCCATATACGTGTCACAGTCGTCTTATTTGCATGAACGGAATTCTCGGAGAAATTAGTCTCTCTGACGTTAAATCCAGTGGAGATAAAAACACCGGTACCGCAAGGTATTTAAAACCGTTGTATGAAGACATTGTAAGAATTTTTTTTCGACAGTGTACTTCGACAGGTAGAACAGATAGCTATTTTATCCATTTCAATATCCGGTAGTATTATTTACAAAATTTCTTCATATTCTGCATCGTACTTTTTTAAATCATCAGTGAACCATAATCGATTGCAAACAGAGCACGCCTGCCCAAAGTTGTTATTTATAATATTTTTTAAATTCATTATGAACTGATTTATGGCGTTGAAAGTCACTATCGGGTCGAACAACACTAGAATTAAGATTACTTGCTGCAAATTGATTCTCTGTGTTAACCACGTTGTCTAGTTCACGAGATGTGAGGTTATGTTCCCCAATATCAGTGTGAGAAATGGCAATTAATAAGTGTTTCTTAGTACGAAACTTTTCGCACACGGTCTGTTGAGCTTTTTGCTACATTTTTCGTCACCCGTTTTTTATCACGGAATTCTTTTTGTCGTTCCGCATTTGTTTTGGGCATCGTCAACGGTATACATATTTTTATATGTTACATGAAATAATACCCATGAAATCTGACGCGTGGTTAGGTCTAAACTGTGACGGACCATAACTCTCTCTCACTCACTCTCTCTCTCTCTCTCTCTCTCTCTCTCTTACAATTAGTTATATTAGGGTATGAACCCTATACATACACTCGCACTGGCCCCACTTCGTTCGAGCGGCAGAAAGAGTGGGAAGTCAAAGCGTTCGCTCGAATTCCCATAATTTTCATTACGGAATTTCTTTTCATCCAGATCGATTTTACACCCAACGCGCCTAAAGAAGTTTCACTTCAACAAAACAAAATTTATCACAATGTGTTATCAATACTCTCTTCGCATGAAATTAAACAAATTTTATATCATTGGGCATCTGCATTTTTTTTTGCGAGTGAATTTCCGCTAAATCGCTGTTCGAGCGTTGCGCACTCTCATTTATATTCGATGATGTATAAAGCGAGCAGAAACGCTTTTCGACTGTGAGATGAAATAAATTGCTTGTCGAGAGTCGGGACAATGGTAAGAAAAGCTGTCGGAAAAATAGGCCGGTCTCTTTGACAAGTCAAACGTCATACTAGCCGCGAACTTAAAGAACATGCCGCTATATTTATATACGCGTATATTTGTGTGTACACGGTGGTATACACTACGGTATTATATGCATAAACAAATAGGGCACCTGGCGGGAGCAGGTAGGTAGTTGGCGCGAGGTTTGCGGAGGGCCCGGACGGCGCGTTAACATAATAATTAAGTGCGGTTCCGACGTTGAATTAATTCGTCCACAATGGAGTTGCGTGGGTGGGGAGGTTTTAGTCTCTCTGTCTCTCTTTCTCTCTCTCTCTCTCTCTCTCTCTCTCTCTCTCTCTCTCTCTCTCTCTCTCTCTCTCTCTCTCTCTCTCCCCTCTCTCTCTCCCCTCTCTCTGTCTGCACAGGTAACGCGAGAAAGCGCGCCCCCAGCTCGTTCACCGCTGCGTTTATGTCTATAAATATATATATGTAATAGATTATATACATAGATTCAGACCACGACGACGTTGCGGAGGAGGTGGAACTCTCTGTTGGCGTTTCCCCGGTGCGCGAACGCTGAAATAATAATTCACCACCGGCTGTTTGCTAACGAGGCTGGACGCCGTGAGGCAACTCGTGATTTTAACGTTGCAGGTTTACTGGCTCTACGCACTGTATATACACGTACAATAGATTCGGCAAGAATAGTTGTGCCGGCATCACCGACTCTGTGTACACACGTACACCCCCCCCCCCCCCCCCCCGCCCCCATATATATATATATATATATGTATATATTTATATATATGTACATATTTATATATATGTACATATTTATATATATGTACATATTTATATATATGTACATTAATATGTATATATTACAGCCGGAAAGACCGGAAAGTATAAAAATTAGCGTGCGGACAATTTGAATTTCAATGCGAGAATAGATAAACTCTTCGAAATAACAGGGTGAAGAATAGATACATACATACATACATACATCTATGTATATATGTTTTTATATTTATATTTATGCATCTTCATTCAAAAAAGACACAACATCGAAACGGGAAGAACGTTTGTAACATTTGGCCGAATATCTTTCCCTGTTTTATATCGAAGACACGCGTTCTCGAACAAATCGATCGACCTTTCACGAGTCGAATAGGAAAAAACGTTGAATCGTTTCGAATGAAATACTGAGAATAATTTTCCTAATATTCCAAGTTTCCTTGCAACAAAAGACAGTAGACTCCCATTCGTATCGGACCAATACTCTTAAATTTTACAAGCGCGATCGTAATACAGGATGAGTATCTTCAAAATGTGAAAATTGCCAGCCAGACGTCGCACCTATTTTTGGTCGAAGGATAGAGACATAGAGGGATCGCTCCGCGGAACGAAGTCAAAATCGTTTTACGACTTGGTATCATTTGCCAGGCGCCGCGTAGAGAAAGCTGGAAAGAAGAAGTGGCGAGGAGAGTGAAGCGAGGAACGAATGGTGGATGAGGACGAGCGAAGTACGAGCCCGGAACATTATATATACATTTTTATTAGTGCCGGTGGCGATTCGGCGTTGTATCACTTGAGCTCTCGTCCAAAACGTTGCTTCGAAACTCCTTCTAAATCTCCAGCATCGGTGGATAAGGGACGCGGGGGGGATAGAGAGGGGACGGTGGAGTACAGTTAGTGTATTACGAACTTTCTCTATCTCTCTTATACCGAATTTTCCACGAGTGTAAATGAGAGTCCTTCTCCTGCTTGCGAGAAGGCGTGCGCGAGCTTTTATCGTTCGGTACTTTGGTACGCGGCGTCGTTTAACGCCCTTTCTCTCTATTTCTCTCGCTCTGTCTCTTTCTATCTTTCTCTTTCCCTCGTTACCTATATACACGTATATGGTTGAGTCAGTCACACGCTTTATCGTCCTCTATTTTACCGAGGCTACGTTAAACGAGCCCACTCTTTAGTACCGCGGATCTTCTGCTTCTCGTTTCGACGGCTCGAGCTCTTTCTCTCTTTCTCTCTTTCTCTTTTGCTCTCTCTCTCTCTCTCTCCATATACTTTTCCTATTCCTATTATATATATATATTGTATGACTGTATCACTGACGTAACCAGAAGTTTTGCAGCATTGCCGTGTGGTACACCGCTTGCTTTCCTCATCTCGTGCTTGGCCAATTTTGTTCCAACACTTTACTGTCGATGAGGCTCGGTTATATACGCCGAGATTTACAACAAATTGCACAAAAGTTTTTAATTCTTGTTTTTTAGTCGTTTCAGGGTCGAAACGCTGCCAGGTTTGCTGAAAATTATTTGATCGAAGGTACGTTTATAAATTATTATGGAACAATCTGACGACGTCTTCTCTAAATATTAAATTATTTATTGTGTTATATGAATGATTGATTATTGGATTTAATTACTTGTCAGTTATTATTCTTGATGAATTTCCGTTTATTTGCTGTATTTTTTATTATATAGCTCGAATTAAGCCTTCGAAGCTATTGTCGGTCAAGAGTTGATAATAAGCTTGAGTTCTAACGTTTTGTCGACTATTGACAGAGGAATTCTTAAATATCGCGTATCGCAATGTTATATTCGTATTTTAGCGAAGAATTACAATTATATGGTCGATCTGTCGTATATATTTTCGCGGTACTTTCAGCTCCGCAATTATTTTCACTCAACATTCAATCGTTCAGGGTTCAAAACGCCGCGTGATTCAACACGCAGTAACCATTTTTCGCTTTATCACATATTTTCAAAGTTGAAGGTCTCACAAATTTCACCGTCCTTTTTCAGGTACTATGAATCAAAATTTCGGGACTTTCAGCTCGTCGTTACAACTGTACAATTTTTTATATCGGGATGATTTCAACGCCATTTTCTACATGTCAGTGACAGGTGTTTTAAACTTTCGCCCAAATTTAAAATCACTCGAGCGTTACGGTTGCTTGAACTGTCGATATTCTCACGATTTTGTGGAAATCGTCGAAATCCTGAAATATCGCATTTTAACGATTTTCCACGGCCTTAGAGCCCTATCTCATCGATAATTTACCGTGCATAAATATAATAGCCTATAGTTTCAGATTCTTTGCAATTCATCAGTGTTTAAGCGGAAAAATAATAATTTTCACTTTGTTGACCTTTTGACCAATAAATTGTTCGAAATCACAAGTAAGTATATGTGAGCTACACGTTTGCTGAAGAAACGTTTATCACATATTAAAGTGATTAAGGGAAGGGTAAGGTTAGTTCGGTGAAAAAGAAGTATGTTTTCAAGAGTTATTTTAGACGATACAGGTAATGCTGGGTTATTTAATTAATTTCCATGTAATAATGAAATATCTCAACTATATTTTCTTAAATTTGAATTGCAAAATATTGATAAATAAGCCGTTGGCAGCAAATCTCCACAGGCACCTCGAAAAAAGTTGTTTTGCGGTTACGCTATAACTGGTTACTGGATTATCTGAAACAAAAAAATCTAAATGTATTTATTAGGTGAGATATTTCTTAAGATAACGCTCTCTAGTTTTTTTTTATTGATTTTTTCATTTTTGGTAGCACTTGGAAGTAAAAAACGCGATTTTCGGTAAAAAAAAACAGGTGAATTTTTTATTGTAAAATAAAAAATAATTATAAAAAAAAAATGTGTAGAAATAGTGCATAAAATTTCAAAAGAATCGGTGCATTAACGTACACCGACTTCAAAAATGGCAAGTTTCAGAAATACGCTTTAAAGTTAGACAGGTACCTATAGACATCCGGTATCGGGCAACGGACGCTCAAATACTTATAACTTCGGTAATTTTTCTACGATCGACTTGAAATTGTGACATAATATTCTTGAGATGTTATACATTCATATAAAAAAAATAATAAAGAAATGTTAATACCTAACCCTGCCCTTAATACTCTTCTCGTATCCAATGGCTCGGTTTTTATGACTTTCCATCATTAATAAAGACATGAACGGCGGAGTACGATAAGCCATTTCAGTCTGTCCTGATATGTCGAAAGGCACGTAATATATACCGATATGTTACATGGTACGGCCGCAACTAACGAGTATTTCGAGTCGTATATAAACGAGATATATTGGGTACTTTGAATTTTACATCGGCCTTGGACAAGTTCGTCAATGGTGGTTAAAGACAATACAGGGCTCAAAGTGTAAACCCTTACGTTTTGTCACGTCCATATGAGTCATCACAATGTACTGGCGTCGTTCGTGCACGCTCTATAACACTGCATATTTTATTATGGTTGTACGTGTGCGTCGACAAATATTAGCTTTCTGTATACGAGGCATTTCATAAAAAATCGATCATTATTCTTCGGGCTCATAGTTTTACGATAGCCTCGTCATTTTGTATACGAAAGCATTTCTAAAAAAAATAAAGTATTTTTCAAATTTTAATATCATTGGAAAATGATGATTTTTAGATAACAAAAACGAAATTTGGAAAGAAATGAGAATAAAAAACCATTTGTTTGCGTATGGAAAGAATGGACACGGTCTGGAATGTCGTCGGGAGATTTTGATCGGTGTGTCATGGAATCCCCCATATATACATATATTCATACCTATAAATATATAAGGATACCAAACATGGTTTCGAATGAACCGTCATTATGTTTCACCATCCCGCCTCTCCCTTTACAGATTGTAATGACAATGTTTTGTTACAGGCTTGCGGTTGTACACAGTCGGTTATAGGTGTACAAAGTTGCGTAAAGGAAAATCAATGGTGCCTTCGAAACTGTGAAAACACCATCGACACTTTGGCGTAACAACTGCAACATTTACCTCCATGTTTCTAGTCACTATATAGGTAATAAAGCTGGCGGCGCATCGAAAGAAGCGAAACTTATTTGGCAAATATATCAAGAAGAATAATGCGTGTTTGGAGTATGCCCTTCTTTAAATAATTTCTGTCGCTTCCAACTATATAACTAAATATATCATTCATTTTAGAAATGCTCATTCGGATCAACGCGTACCAATGGCACGAATTATAATTATAATGGATCCGAATAAAGCATTACGTGACGCGAGTAAACCCCGTATAATTCAACTTAATAATAATAATAATAATAATAATAATAATAATAATGACAACAATGTTATTAATAATTTTCTGTTGTTAATGGCAGGAGAATTTCAGCATAGCTGCTCAACATAATCCCGTGCCAATATATGTTGTCGAACATATTTTACATTTAACATAGGTGTATATCTATATATTCAATTTGTATACATATATATATTGGGTATCCCATTTTAAAACCTCCACATGAACATCATTGAACATTAGCATTTTTAGAAAACATGTTTTGTATGACAGTTTCAAGGTTTGAAGAGGGTTTTAAAATGGTATTATTTGTTTGATCTTCGGTGAAGGTTTCCAAGGTAATTGTAAGTTTAATTTATTTTTTTGCAGAACCTTATTCTATGTGTATAAAAAAATTTGAAACTTTTATGGGAAACATTTTTTCGGCAAATCTCTATTTTGTTAAGATAACTAGCAGAGTAGGTAGAAGAGTTTGGCTATTCGTAAATTTTGTATTCAAGAACTAAAGGTTATGAAGCGAAGTCATAAGAGGTAAACAATACTTAAGTTTCGATAAGGGTTCTTCGAAATAAAATTAAATATTCATTTAAAATAAGCTTTAATTAGGTTTAAATAATCTTTTCATTCTCATTTTCTATTAACAAATATTAATCGAATAAAAAGTTATTTAAAAAATATATTTAAATATTTAAGCAATATAATACATTTTTTTAAATTAATTAAATTTTTTTTTTAAATTAATTAAAAATTAATTTAAACTTTTGTTGAATATTGTCTATAAATCCCTACCGAAACTTAAGAATCTTTACCTCTTACAACTTTTTTTAAGGCAGGGCCTCAATGTGACCGTCAGAAAAATAAGCTATTTTCATGAATTTCTTATACTTACTTAATAGTTTTTTGTTGAGGTCAATTAAAGATATGTCATTCCATATACATTGAAGTAGTTTCACGTAAATTGTTATTGAACAAAAAAACAATAATTTAAGTACAATAAATTTGTCTCAAAATCACGTTTTTCGAACTGGTGCGGACGATAACTCGAGCCATAATAGTCGGATATGTAAAATTTCTACAGGACATGGTTTGTCATTGTAATAGCTATCGTTGAGCTTAGTCTTTTTGTTAAGTTACTATTTCTTAAAGCATCTTGAACGAAACTATTTTAGGTCAAAACAATTCTTTTTATTTCCAAATATGGCCATATTTCGAAAAATATAGAAAATTAAGAATGGCTACGCTCAATGATAGCTATTACAATTACAAAAAAACCGTGAAAATTGTTTACATAATCGACTATTATTGCTCGAGTTATCGTCGGCATCAGTTGGAAAAACGTGATTTCGAGAACAATTGATTGTACTTCAATTATTGTTTTTCTTTCAATAAAAATTTACTTGAATCTACTTTGATGTATGTGGAATAACCCTGGGTTCCCTTCCCATTGTAAAGAGGTGCGGGAAACATAGGCGAGACCGACCGGGCGCGCCGTCAGGTGGCGGATAGAGGGACGTCCAGAGTATGAAGTGACTCCATGACGACCGGGGGAACGGGGCGCCATACAGTGGCCGTGACCTGGGCCGGGGGGGGGGGGGGGGGGGGGTCGCGGAATACTCTGGTCAACGGGCCCTATAAGGAATCCGTCCTGCGTCAAACCTGGTCAAGGTGACCGAAGGCCCCGCTGCAGACCACTCCCTAAGCCAAGGCGGGAGCTGTTGTGCCGATGGCTGAATGGCGCTTGGGACAAAGTGCCTTGTACGATGCCCTTGGGGCACTAGGCGCCACCCCATTGTAACTAGCCTTATCACCACAACAGGCTTTGTGGTGACGGACCCCTTATTTCCTGACAACTCGTGGGAACTTAATAAAAACCAACAACAACAAATTAAAGAAACAACAAGGGCGGTTGCCGGGAACTCGCAAGAGGTACCAGCTACAACTAAAATGACTAAAGGTGGAATCGGCTCGGATCCCGCGGGCCTCACAAAGGCGAGGACCCGGAATCTGATCATCCCAACCCCAGTCTCACGTTTGAGGAAGAGGGATCAGCAAAAGCCGGGACCACCTACTCAACGCAAGCGGAATCCTGCAAACGCTGCCGCAGTGGAGCGGCGAAGAGGAGGGCTCGCAAAGCGAGACTAACCGCGCAGGGCCCGACCTCCGAGCCTACTCCCATGGGCAAGGCAAAAGGGGCAGCCGAGGAGCAGGACTCAAACAAGAAGCCCAGATCCTCGGGCAGTACGCCTCCAGAAAGAAAAACGGCAGCCAAGAGGAGCAAGTTGTTTCCCAGGCCCACTGGCTGTGAAGACGCGGTTGCTGGAGATAGGAGGCTGGGCTAACCTTGAAATACTAAACAAGGGATGTAAGCCCACGTTTGTCACCATAACGAGACAAGAAGTGAGCGACCTCACGCTGGGCTCTCCAAGAGCTGCACAGCGACTGAGGGAATGGAGAGTGGATGATGGGGATACGCTCTCGGGCCATCGCCGGATAATGTTCAACTTGGAGGTCAAGGAGGCCCAGCGCAACGCAGTTACTTATCGCAACCCCAGGGCCACCGACTGGAATCTCTACAAAAGGGACCTAGAAGGCCGGCTCGGGTAAGGGGGGTGGGGGGGTTGGCTGGCTGAGAACAGGCGGCAAAGCTGCCTCGCGGAAAAGCTGGGGTTCGAGCTGACGCTCCCCGACCGGTCTCAATTGAGATTGGTGGTGGGACTAGTTACGGGGCACTGGCACACTGAAGAGTACCTAGTGCGACTGGGACTCACAGTGGTGTCCAAGACCACCCGGTCTGCAAGAGGTGCCACAACGGGATCGGCACATCCCTGCACTTAATTACGCGATGCAGCGGGCTCGAGGACGTCAGAAGTGAAATCCTAAGGACCACTGTCACGAATGGCTTCGACCTGGCGGTCGCGAGGGCGTCCGGGCCCCTAAGCTTTGCATCGGAGGCTGGCTGCTTGCCCGTGGGTCCCCCTCGGTAACGGTTATGCCCCACCAGGGGCTCGCGCACAATGGTCCACTGAACTGAGCGCCCATTTAAACACCAATAAAAAAAATACAAAAATGAAAATGTGGAATAACTAATCGGAATCATTAATCGAGCTCAAAAAACCATTAAGAAAAATTTTAAAATCCATGAAAATGAACTTATTTTTCTAACCGTCACAGTGGGGTCTTCCCATAAAAAGTTTTAGGTTTCGAGTAAAACATTTGTGAAAATTCACAAAATTTTGCAAATTCTATTTACTTTTTCAGGCCCAAATTGTATTTGCTTGTGTTTGGGTTTGCTATGTGGAATATAATGCTGCCATATGCATCACTAGGCTGGAAACGGTCAATTATCTCAGAAAATAGAGTTTTTATGAAGAAATGATTCGAACAAATGTTTCTTATTTTTATTATGTAGGCATCTGCTCACAACGATATTGGTTTTCTCGATTCAAAAAACAAATTTACCTTGAAATGATCTTGCATCTAAGATCAAACAAGTGATGTAATTTTAAAACCCTCTTCAAAGCTTAAAACTTTTTCTAAAAGATATTTTTTCTAAAACTGCTATAGTTACAAGCTATTCGAGTGGAGATTTTTAAAACAGGACGTCCTGTATATATGTATGTAATATACATATAGATAGGGGTTATATAAATGTGCTTAAGGCGCGTGTTAACGGTAAGCGTTGCATCGGGGCTGCAGTCGCAAATCGGGGAGGTGGGTGATGAGTGCAAAAGGGTGTGCAGCGGAATAAGGAAGGGCTTTAGGGTGTATGTAAGCTAGCAGGCGGAAAAAGGGTGTGGGCCTAGCGGATATTCGCTTGGAGTTGCACACGTCCCTTTCGCGTTTGCCATCCTGCTCACTGTATACTGCTATATACATATATATATATATATATATATATATATATATACAGGACTCCATGAACCGTGCAATCAGCAAACTGAGTTAGAGCGCGAGGCTCGTAATCACAATTAAGCCATCACGGGCGGCGTTAGACAGCTAGAATTACGGTAAACTGGGGCAGAGTAGAGCCTACGATGCATTCGCTCTCACTCTTACTCCCACGTCTTCTCTCCCTCTCCCTCTCTCGCTTTCGCCCCCCCCCCGTCTCGTACAAGGTACAACTCTGTTTGCGCTTTCAAATGCATGGGTGTGTTTGTATACATGTATGGGGTTTAATATGCGAAGGTGAATATCTATATATTTGTATACACGTAGATAAGTATTTATACATATATATATATATATATCCACATGTATATAGATCAGCTGTGAAAGCTTGCCAGGCTTCCGATTTCAGTGAACAGGGAGAGTTGGTAGATATATAGAGACTGCTATATTTTATATACATATATACCACATAGTCATGGAATCATGCGGAGAACAGAGCCTAACAGAGAAGAGTCGTTTGCTATTTGCTACCACACCTCCCAGACGCATTCCGTTCAAGAACTTTGACAACAGCCTGCATTGTTGTATGTTTGAATTGTCGTTTGTTGTATACGTCTCTCGCATGTGCACCTGTACGCGTCTTGGTGCTCGTGAAAACAGACTATTAACTTTTATGAATTTTTTCTTTTCCAGAGGAAACAAATTTTGGGAATTACGCGATCAAAATTCCGATCGATCGATCGGCTCTCGTTGACTATTTTATGACAATCGAAATTAGGTCGATTACGCTTATTACCGATCGTCCAAAAACCGATGACTTGATACTGTTTCATAATAAAATAGTAATAATGCTAACAATGACGATAACAATAGCAACAACAATAATCGTCTCTTCTTCTTCCTCTTCTTCATTATCTAGATATATGTAAATATATAAAAGACGACGGCAGCCTGTCTGATTACTTATAACTCAAAGTGTACTGAGTGGATTATGCTGTCGTATTTGCTCGTGCCGTTAATATGTCGCTTTATTAAGAGCCAATTCTAGCCGAAGACTGTACGTTTTAGCCCTTGATAATAAATCAAGACTTGTGGCAAACCAAAAATCACTATTATAACATGTCGGTCACAAACGATATTTGGACACCAGTATAGAGTCGATCTTTCGGTTTACCATTTCTACTAAATTTGCAATGGACCAGCTAACCATATTATGTTGTGTTAGAACACAGTTTTCAGGTAGCATGAACTCTAAAAACTAATTACGTCGTACTTACGACTATTTAAATAATGGCAGAGAATCGAATAAGAAGATATAAAAATGAAGATAGAATTCGTTCTATCCGCCGTCCAGTAATAATGCTATTAGTGGACGACCACGTATTTTAAATTGACAATACTTCCACTTTATCAAGACAACGAACAGAAGCATAAAGCACGCGTTGTTCAAGAATATTTATCGTCTATATGTACTAATCTTATGCTACCACCTCCACGATCACCGGATTTAAATCCCATTGGCAATTTGTGGGACAAACTGGACCGACACATTCGGAAATCTACCATAACAACGAGGGAAGAATTGGACAAACGGCTTGTGGCGCAATGGAGTCACATCACCACGGATTGCTTGAACAAAATTATTTACAACATGCCAATTCATTTAAGTCATCATATAGCAACAGAAAATTCATGCAGACACAATATTAACCCTTTGTGGTCACACTTCCGCCACCGATCTCGGTTGTCACACTGGGTCGATTCTACCCGGTCTATTTTTGAACCCGCATTATGACCAATCTATCGGCCCGAAAGATCTTAAAAAATTACCAAATATCCTTCAGACATTCTAGTTTATATACAAAAAACTGTTCTGAAAGAAATCAAAGGGGAACATATTTTTAAAAATGCAGAAGACGAAAAAAACGGGGGAAAAAAGTTTTTTCACCAAAATAATCGTAACTACGTGGATTTACAATATTTTTGCCTAAAATTTGGACTTGATATTCATCAAATATGGTCATTTTGTAAAAAAATAGTGCGATAATGCGCGTTTCAAAAACCATATTTATTCCATCATTGGAAAGAGGTCGATATTGGCGTAAAAAAAATTGAAAAATTATAAGAGATATGCTTTTTATTATGAGAAAAATCGTTGAAAAAGCTGTACAAATCTTCTTTTAATAATCTCTAAATATAATTTTTAATTGTTTTTAGTGAAATTTGAAATTTAAAATGCACGTTTTCGTAATGCGTATAGCATCTGAGAGATACAGTTGTTTTTTACCCATAAATTGCCGATAAAAAAAATTATGCTCGTGCTACAAGTATACTTACGGTTAGTACATTTCACCAAAACACAGAAAACAAATATTCAAAAAATAATTTTTTTTTGAGTAATTTCGTTCACTTGGGTAGATTCTACCCACTCGGCGCGCACGGTTTCAGTGATTACGTTATCACGACAATAGTATTATTCAATATGTATACTTACCGCCGCCAACGAGTAGAGGACACTACAAACTATCGGTAGATGGTGATTATAGCCCCATTCAATACCGGAAACTAGTAGATATTTACGACCACTAAGGGTTAAGCTTAAGGTAAAAATCATTATTTAAACGCTGTAAGCTTAATTTGTATAACGTCCAAATATTGTTATGACTTACAAATTTACGGGTTTCTCAATTCTCTTGCATTATTAAAGCAATCATACACACAAAATAATCATTTTTTGCGTTCGTGTTGCCTGAAAATGATATATTATTATATCATAACATAATTTAATGGTCCGTTGCACATTTAATTGAAATGAATAACCGAAGCATAGCTGTGAATAAACAGTAGCAGTAGCAAGCAGAGTTGGCCCTGGAGCTGGGGGTTTTTCGAAACCCGAGAATCGAAATTTGGGGGTACGAAAGTTCAATAAGAGAACGGGCGGGTGGAACTGGGGCGTGAATAATAGTAATAATAGCAGGATGATAATGACTGGCAGTTTATGAATCATTTCGTCTTAGAAATAAGTGCTAAGTGTCATATATACATGTATAGCATGTAGTAACGTCGACATAGGCGATGGTAGTAATCCGCCTCGAAATCGCTGGGTGATGACGCCCTGCAATAACCGTAAAGATTCGTTACATTTTATGATAATAGGAAATTTTATCACTCTTACCTTCTATGTATAAACAGCGAGATCGAATTCGCAGGGATTAATAACCTTCAGCTTTTATTTAGTCACACCGTCATGTGTTATTAATCGATGAGTATATAAATCCTCTTATTGGTTCGCATGTACGATAACTACTTCATAAAAATCTGAATATTGATCACGCGAGAAAACGCATGAAGCTGGCTGAACGTTAGAATTCAACAATAATTTTAATATTATATTTCGCAATATTCTTTCGTGATGTTGAATTAGCTCTAAAATTAGTTCAACTAGACAAAACAAGTTTGTTGCGTAATAAAAGAATCAACAATAAAATTATTCCTTTTTGGGGCGAATAACGATCGAATTTAAAGTACTGTCAAAATAAAAAACGTCGATTACGACAAATATTTAGTGAAAATTTCCGTCGCTGTAATGTAAACGGGTTGTAGAATAAAAGGTCGAGCGTGATGTACCCACTTCAGCATTGTTCAAAGAATGGCGGTGTTTCCTCATCGATGGCTTGATTGTCCCGATGTGTGTAAATTAATACATAGCGAGATGATAATTTGACTCTCTCCCTTCGTTTCCACGTTGTATCATCCCTCATCGTAAACCGAGGAGAGAACAGCGTTGAGTAGAATATACAACGAGCGTCGTTGGATCATTTTGAGGCTCTTCAGAAGCTGAAGCCAATCCGTTCCTACCCCGATACTCGTCATGCTTTCTCTTACGGCACATATTAGCACTGTGAAACGAGCACGCATACACCCGCCCGTATTATTCCACAAATGGATTTCGTGCTTTCGCCTTATCACGATTCCAGATCTCCCCGCAATGTTTGCTCGTATCTCTCCTATATATGCAAGCTGCTCTGTTTATTCTCCGCGCATCCTCCGAGCTTCGTCGTGATTTCAGATTCGCCTTACCCCCTAGAGGATGTGCAACCACCGCGGACAGTAAAATAGGTGCGTCCAGCCGAGACGTTCTGTTATTGCGATGGTAAATTTATAGGCCAACGAAACAAACGTGGAGGGAAACGACGGGAGGGCAGCGCTGTCGACGAGCTCGAGACCGAGGGATTGGTAGCTCTTACGAGTAATTATTCTTCTATCTCACTGACAACGTGGAAACATACAAAATTTACGTTTCGAAGCCTCTCGCTCGTACGAGAATCAAATTATTCTTATTCCTTGTGAAAAATAAATGCCCTGATTAATACGATCGAATAAATTTTATATTCTACTTATTTTTAGGGCATTATCGTCATGCCGTCGATCATATATTTAGTCGTTCAATCAATCAATATCAATTCTACTGAAATAAAATGGTATAAAATTGCAGGTGCGGATGCAGGTGAATTTTGAAACAAGCGAATACGTTTTGACACGATCAAACTTTTTCATTGAAAACTTCTATATATCATAATGAACGTCAAATTGAGCTACGACTAAATACAACTACCATACAAACGTATACCTGTATATTTATTTGTTATTTACCGGGTTATGTGCATGCAGCCTGTGAGTAATATCGAATAGGTTTGTCGATGGACTAATTTACAACTTCTCTCTTCTGTATTCGCGTGTTCATTTAGTCTACTTTTCTTTTCGTTCTTTATGGCCATCACTGGCTAACGAATGATATTGTGAGTATACTCTGATAAAGTGGCTCGACTCACCTACATATAGATTTCCTCCTATCGAAAGTGGCACGCTTGACCCCGCTCTCCATCGTACACACGGGTAAATATATACCTATACAGTTTATCTCCGGGGATTCTCGAATAGCGTATGGTCGGTCTCGCAAAAGCATGCCGGCTGCAGTAGAAAAGTACAAGGGGGATGAGAATACGGGCGCAAGGAAAGACTCTTACGACAAAATCTCTGAGCGTCGTCACGTACTCGTGTCATATAGATAAGAGCCGGAGTATCGTCTATTTTCGGACACAGCCGGAAACTACCCCCTTTCTCCAATACCGCTGTGTACTGTTCCCGTTATGCTTCGTTTGCTATTTCTCTCTTTTGCCCTCGCTTGTTCCCTTCCGTAGCTGTCGCCTAGAATGGACGGCTTTATAGATGGGTCTCGGTCTAACGATTTTTCTCTTGATGCTGAATCACATTATTTATATTTCAAACGAATAAAATAATGCAAGCCGACATTGTTTATTCTCTAGGAAGATCGTTCGAAATCAGGCGAGTTTTGCTTTCGGTTAGAAGAATCCAAAAATAAAAATTTTATACAGGTGTAAATCTTTCTAGGGCATTGCAGAGTTTTGTGCTCGTTGGTTCGGGATAGAAAGAAGAGACTGATGGTTGTCGGGGATTCGTACATACTACGCGGCATTCTCGTTGATGCCTTTCGAGCAAAACGATATGGCAATATTCCATAACACAGAAGACAATTAAGATCCATTTTCGTAATTTAAGATTCTCCACGACAGCTATAGGTAAATATACCCGATCAGTGTGTATTTCGTAGTTCGCTTCCTTTCGACCGTTTGCTTTTCATCTCTTAACAACATATATGTCAGTACGTTTGGTGCAAGCATGAAAATTCGCAAATTACACGAACTAGAATAAGTGAGATTGTTGAATTGAACTGAAATGTTCTCTCTTTCTCTCCCCCCCTCTCTCTTTTTCACTGTCTATATATAAATCCTATGACGCAAACCTAAACGAAAGTCCGAATCCAAGTTCTACCGCCCAGCAATTCTTGTACGCAACAGTGGTGAGATCTTTTTATTACATAGAGAGAGATATATGTGGGGTAGTGCCGAACAATCAAGATTGGTGGGTGAGGAGTTCGGAGGGGAGGGCCGGGGGGGGGGGGGGGGGGGGTAGTGTCAGGAATCTGCAGAATATGAAGTTATAACTCACACCCTTCCGGCGTGCGGATAAGCTCGGCGAACCCACCCTTACGTGTCCCAGGCTGTGATTTCAGAAAATTCGCTGGCTCGTGAATCCGACGAGATCGACGGGTAATGTATCTCTCTATATAATAAAATCTACTAACGCCACTGTCATATACAGCGATTCTTGGGTCAATATACCGGGTGTCTTATGCAAACAGGATAAACAATTGGTAATATATCGGGTGGCTCATTTTAAGGCTGAACCCCACTGTGACGGCTAGAAAAATAAGATTTTTTAAAATTCCCTGAATGGTATGTTTTTGCTCATTAAAGATATGTTATTCTACATACATTACAGTAGATTCAAGTAAATTTGTATTGAAAACAAAACATTAAAGTAGATTCAAGTAGTTTTTTATTGAAGAAAAATTACTTGAATGTACTTTAATGTATGTGGAATGACATATATTTATTTAATTCGAACTATTGCGGACGGTGACTCGAGCAACGATAGTTGGATATGTAAAATTTCTGCCCATTTCTTTTGTTATTGCAATGACTATCGTTGAGCGTAGTCGTTTTTTCTAATTATTATTTCTCAAAGCATCTTGAATGAAAATACTTTATGCGAAAATAATACTTTTTATTTGGAAACGTGGCCACATTTCTAAAAGTAAACAAAATCAAAAACTGTCCCGCTTAATGATGTTTATTACAATTACACGAAATTACGTGTGAAAATTTTACATATGGGACTATTATTGCTCGAGTTATCGTCCGCACGAGTTCCAAAAACGCGGTTTCCACAAAAATTTCTTATACTTCAACTATAGTTTTTTTTCAATAAAAATTTATTTGAGTCTACTTTAACCCTCCAACCGGGAGGATAGGCACGTACCAGCGATTAGGGGGGAGATCAACAATGCTCGACAACAGTTGAAACCTTGAGAATTTGCTTTACGACAGTTTTTGTACCCACGTTAAGTTGGCCGCAAGTTGGTCGGGTGTTTCCGTGAATGAGACCGGCTGTGCAATGATGACGTATGATGTATGTAATCATTTCACAGTCTGTATCATGACATATGTCATCATTGCACAGCCGGTATCATTTATGGAACCATCCGACCAACTTGCGGCCAACTTAACGTGGGTACAACAACTGTCGCAAAACAAATTCTCGAGGTTTCAATTTTTGCCGAGCGTTGCTGATCTGCCCCCTAATCTCTGCACGTACGTGTTTAGCTCCTCCCGTGCTGGAAAAATCACCCGCGGTTGAAGGGTTAATGTATGTGGAATAACATATCTTAAATTATGCCTTAAATTAAAACACTAAGGGGGCAAAGCACACTAGTACTTTCGGAAAATCGAAATTTCCTTTCTGCTACCTTAATATCGTAAAAATCACGTGGAAAAATTTCACGCACGGAAAAAATCTGCAAGAGCTCGAATTTTGATTGCAGCGCGGTCCCTTTCACTGCTCGATACGAGGGTTTAAAACTTAAAACGCGTTTTCATCAAAACGAAAACTTTCGAGTCGGCCGAAACGATATCGCGAATTATTGTTCGATTGGCTTGAAATTTTTGCCGTATACTCAAAACTACTTTCTCCTCGACACTACGTAGGATTTTTTTATATTTCCTAGTTGAAATGTTATTAACAATTGTCGTGCGATTTTGTTTGCGTTTTTTCGAATTTTGTTTCCAACAAAATGCCACTTTCGCAAAAAACAATTCAAAAAAATACTACGTGGCGTCGAAGCTGTTATCATACTATATCTTTTAGATTCATTATTGTATCTTTGAAATTGCAGCAGTTATGGGCACGGTCACACAGCTATGAAAAAAAGACGGAGCTGGGAAAATGCTGGGAACCCATCATTTTGTTTGATACAGCACTGATAAAATTTATAAACAGTGTTCAATACTTGTATAATAAAGACCTTGTTACCGAATTTCGATATGTCGTTTAGTTTCTCGGAAAAAAATTCCCAAAGTTTGCTCTATTGTTCGGCCTCTAGAGTGGTTTACCCCCTTAAGTGAATTGAACAAATTTATGAAAAAAGCTTATTTTTCTGATCGTCACAGTAGGGTCCTGCCTTAATATAATGCTTAATATATTGCGCGTCCTTCCTTATCGAATGAGCCGGATGTATACCGGGTGTTTTGTTTTTGACAGAATGCATAATATACCGAATGTCTCGTTTTTAATAGAATGCGCAATATATTTATCCATCCATCCAATTATTTATCCATCTAACCATCTCCTACATTCTGTTCACCTGAAAACTGTTAGTACTAAAATGATTTTCTTTCATGTACTGTAGATTATTTCATTCTGGACGAGCGAGCAATATGATTATTTTGGTAGTGACTCTTTCAAAGCAAAGATGGCAAATTTACAAAGTCGTTACGTCGTAAATGTGATCAACGTTATTTGGCCGGATATTTTCTTTTTCTCATTATGGAAGCACTCGGACGAATAGAAAGTTGGATCCAGTTGCGTGATTTTAGTCGTTAGAAACTGGAAGAGAACTCCTATAGATAATATCGGCTCGTGGGTCCTGATTATATACTGATCTCTCTCGGGGTCGACGCTTATCCACCTATTACCCTGCTTCGGCGAAGGGTCGCGTGCATCGTATACGACTTTATGCATATACTTGCTATATTCGCCGCAACCGAGCTTTTGCCACGCCCCACAACCACGTTTATGATACTCCAATTTCCGGCGGCTCTCTAATCACTTGTATATCGGTTTTCTTTGTGGTATCGGGATACGCCTATAGCTAAACCAAGGACGTATAATTGAACGTTGTAAAAGTAATACCCCGGTGATTGTACTTCGATTGTTTGCACGTGAGAGTCGCAGTTAAAACTTTCAAGTGTTTCGACGATTGTTCACTTTTATGGTTATCGTGCAAATGAACATTTTTCGGATGAGTCAATGGCAACGTTGTTCTCTTTCGGAATTCCGAAATGAAATACACTCTTCGTTTTCCTCATTACTTTAATTTTTTAGTTATTTTATTTTAATTTTTCAGCCGCTTCGAATACGTTGAATATACTGGCGGAATCTTCAAAGACTTTTCCTTTCATCGTCGCAAAACTTCTTTAATTAGAAAGCAGAATCTTCGGCGAGCTTTATCGTTAAACGAATGATTGATTATTTTTTATTTCGAATAGTCGTCAAATAGATGTAATTATGTTTCTTCATACTCGGTCGAAAGTACGTACTTTCGGCTTCGACTTCGAGACAGAAAGTCTAACATTTATGCATTGGTAGAGCCGCGCATGCCCTCTGAAGGTGGCCGCTAGTCAGCAATCGCTACCGCTCACTCGGTTGTTTCGTTTGTTATTGCGGATACTGAGTTACGCATAACATCAAATTGCTTGCTGAGAATTTTCATGTGAATCGAAGATAAGAAGATTTTGATTTCAATGCTCAAGAATTAACTGCCATCGATAATTTAAATCAATCCGAAATACCTAAATCACCGATAATCGCGTTTACAACAGTTAACAAAAAAAAATATCAGTAACCTATGATAAACAATTGAAACGAGCACATTTTACAACAAAACCACCGATTAATATTTCTTCTAAAGGAAAAGAAAATCAAACAACGATAAAAAAAATGAAAATTCGGTTCAAACTATTTCAAGTGAAAAATCATCAAATTCAGCTTCCTACGTAAATACTGAATGTAATAAATTTGAAAACTGCGTATTTAATGGAAATATTATAAACAATTTTTATTATTCGTGTATTGGTCAGCAGCACTCGCTTCGCTCGTGCCGCAAATGTCAGGGCAGGCATCAAGAACATACTATAGGTCTAGGTGACATTTACGGCTCAAAAAAGTAAGTAAACGGAAAGAAAAAAAAAACAAACCGAAAAAATGTTGACATTAATAAAAATGAGATAAAACGTACTTTCGATCGGGTATAAAGAAAAATAGTATACACTACACGGGCAGAAAGTTTGAGAGCCCTGAACAGTGCAGGAATCTCAAACTTTCTGCCCTTGTAGTGTAATATACTATTGTTCATTTTTTATCCTGTAATACGATAACGGATGTTCGCGTCAGAATAATTGTTAGTGATCACAGAGAGGATATATAATTGGCATACGTTATTCAAACTCGGCCGATGGAGAGAGAGAGAGAGAGAGAGAGAGAGAGAATGATAGAGAAGTGATAGAGAAGTGATAGAGAAAGGTCGAGAGGTTGTAGCGAGAAATATGAAATATATGGTAATTCGTATAGCTGATAATGCATTCCAGCCTCGGATGTTCCGTTCCATGCGCTATATTCGGTATACATATTCTCGCGAGAGCATTTCACTTTGGCCAGGATCTCGACGCACATGCGAGAAGCTTTTGGCTACGACGGCGATCAAACACGCCCTCGGAGCACGGCATAATCGAGGAAGTTGCACCGAGCTCTCACGAGCAACATATTCATACAAAGGGGAATGATAGACACCTCGTTTGAGATATTCGCCTGGATACATCTCTTCCGTGAATGCTTTGACTTCATTTTCGTACCAGCTAGGTACACAGGTATAATCTATTATGTATACTTTGTATACCCGTATTTCAATCAGCAACCAAAGTGCATATATTTTCGGAAGAAAATGCCATGAGATTGAATTTCGAAAAAAACATCCGGCAATTACTTATCGTTGTTGAGATTAAAAAATGAATTATTATTATTGATTTTTGTTTCCAAGAGATTTAAAAAAATGGTCAAGTCTATGATAGCTTACAAATTTTCTAGTGTGATATGGAGTGACCGGAGAACTAATTACAGTCAATAAGCTCGAGGATTTTTTTTTTAATAATGGAGCATCGTCAATCGATTGATAATACAACTGGGAGTTCTCGCTACAATTACGAGCTTTCAGCCTTTCTCTCTCTCTCTCTCTCTCTCTCTCTCCCTATTTTTTCTCTCCCTCAAATACAGCGTTAATTATTATTTCAAAAATCCATAACGAGGAAACAGAATTGTACACGAGGGGATACCTGGCCTGATATCTCCTGTTGGCAGTGTAGTTGTTGCGTACATTCGGTATTATACGAGAAACGTTGATTAATATTCCACGAGAATTTCGAGCTCTCTCATTCGATTTCCGAATTTTTGCATCGACTGGTATGACATTTTTATACAATTCTGCGGTATTTTTTTAGCGTTCGGATTTCACAAAACTCGGAACTGTTCGTTAATTTTGATATGTCGAAAAAGTGCGCAGTCTCTGCCACTGTCATTTGGAGATGAGTTACAATCATGCGGAAAGAATGCACAAATTTGCATGCGCAGAAAAAAAAACTGACGAGTTTTAAAAATCACCATTTTCTCATAATATCTACCTATATTAAGAGTACGAACCGAGATCGTTAAGCTGACGAATATTTTTGTAATTTTGGAATATTGTTAATTTATGTAGTTGAGTTAATCTTACAAAAAATATTTTTTTCCCGAGTATATTTCTTTTCACCCCGCAGTTCTTCACGAACGTACTCTCTCGTTCAGCCGACAAAGTTGGGTACGGTGAAATGCGTTTGTGTTGCGGATAATACGAAGGTCAAAGTCTCCCCTTTCGCTTCTCTAGGGATTCCGTGAAGCCCACCAAAAGCCGGCCGGCTTTATTGAGGGGGTTAAGCAAAAGGCGGAGAAGCAGTTAGGTATATTGCTATACTCGAGCGATAATACCAAAGCGTAAACTTTATTCTTGGTGGTAATTCAAACTCCGATGTCCCCAGAATTTATGTTATTTCATCGATTATAGTGTCGACTCTGCAAACTTTCAGATTTCATATCCCGCAAAAACGAAATTATATTTTAAACGTGTAAATTATATTAGGCGTAAAAATAAGTTTCCGTCTTTTGACAAAAGTCTGCGTCACCAGTAAATTATGTTTAAAACTATCAGATGTAAAACATCATTATCGTTAGGTTGGACATTTATCAACAACATAACCTTAAAATATTAGTGATTTTTTATCAGTATAATATATTCTTTCGTGTGCGAAAATGTCGAAAATGTTTGAGCCGAATAAGCGGCATTTGCGGGAACTTTTGATTCACTTCTTCAGTTTGAAGAAAACTACAGCTAAGGCGCATCGATTGCTTGTAGAAGCATATGGTGAGGCTGCTTTAACCGAGAGAAGTTGTGAATTTGAGATCAAAGATAAAGAACGTAGCGAAAAGCCGAAAGTGTACGAAGGCGCGGATTTGGAAGCATTATTGGATCAAGATTCGTGCCAAACGCAAGAACAACTTGCACCTACATTACGAGTGACTCAACAAGCAATTTCACATCGGTTGAAATCATGGAGAATTCTCTTTTATTAAAAATTGCGCAAACTTATTTATACACCTAATATAACCCGCTAAAAAATAATTCCGTTTTTTTTAATCGACGATTATCTCTAACCATGTTTTAGAAGCGCAATCATTTTTTGCAGAATCTAATGGAGTTTATCTTCAAATCGAGGCCGAACAGCACTGACGCAAGCTTATTCTAAAGAGTCATAAAAAAACATGGTCTATTTAGTTGGAATTTATAGAGAAAATTAAATGCATAATATCAACTAGATTTGATCATTTTTCATCCCTTGAAATTACAGAAAATATGTTCCGCTAACTTGCCTCGTCGAACCTTTAAGTAGGTATCATACTTTCCTATGTATGTAATATAGTGCAATGTTTTGCATCCGCATAATATGCTCGACTCTATCGCGTGTACGTCCACGGCATAAATACATTACTAACCTTTCGTGCAGCCCGGAGCGAAGTAGACAGTTGTGTGGACGTGTGTGATGTGTATGTGTGTGCTCGCCCGCGCGCGTGTGTTAGAGGGTTGAATAAAAGAAAGGGAATTGTGCAGAGGTGTGCGTACGTGCCACGATAGGGTGGCGACGAGGGTAGCCATCATCGTATCGTCGAGATAGTAGACTTTATCGGACTAGCGAATTAAACCGTGTGGCCACGACGCGCCCTTCGCGTGTATGCATCACCAGCTAGTCGAGAGAGAGAGCCAGAGAGCGAGAGGGAGACGAAAGAGTATCGTTACTTTACAATCCTGACGAATATACCTAACCTCTTCGTCGACTATCACGCCGCTGGACTTCAGTTTCTTAACGCTTGCGATTATATCAACCTGTTCCGTCACTCCATATGTTCTTCACTTTATTCATATTTTATTTACGGCATTTGAAATTGATCGTTTTTATAATATTAAATTTATCATTTTTTTTATTAGGTAGATTTATTTTATGTATCAAGGTGTGTCTACGAAAGATGTTACCACTCATGTCAGACTACTGCCGAGCTCTTTCTATTTAAACGGCCGCTTGGCTGTGATTTACTTTCCCCCCACGGTGTCTGACCAGTTCTGGTTATTACTACTGGTAATGACAAAACTGGGCCAATCCCTGCGATATGTTCGCGGCATTTTGACAATAAATCGTAACGGTGAATTTTGGAATAGCTCATCAACGAACAATTTTTATTAGATGTTCTAGTGTTTCAACGATTTCATATACCTAGATGTATAGAATTTTACAGAATATACAGAATTTTGACATTTTAGTGACACCTTTAAAAACATATTATATATAATATATCCAGAGAACATCCAAATATGAATTATCTTTCTCTTTGTTATTTAATTCTTACAATTTTTCTTTTATCGTGTCCATGAACGGTTTAATCCAAATTCAATTCATCATCGGTTTAATGTTTGTCGTTTTGGCGAATTTAGTAAAGAAGGGCGTCCTCGCGTCATCTCGTGTTACTTCGCCTCGCATGAACCTCGTTATAATAATGAAAACAGTATTCATCGTAATATTCACATCCATAAACGTTGGAATAAAACATCATGACAACGTATTTCGGATTATGAAAAAGTTTCATTATCTGTAATTCGAAATTGTCCATTAATAAAAAAAATATTTTCTCATCGCATCTGTCGAGAAAAGAAATCACGTAGTTGATGAGAAATCCCTTCCAAATCGTATTTTTTTTTTTCGTTTTATTTTTCGAATCCTACGGGTGCAATTATCGCAAGAAAGTCGCGCTCTATTAATTTTCACGATTCGTCCCGATGCTCTTGATATTCGATATGCCGTATCGGAGATTTTAGTCACAATCGTATTCGGCATTAGCGGCGTTTGCTATCGTCTGAGGGGCTGTCCCGATATCTCTCACTTTCTCGCGCTTGCATCGACCATCGACAGACGCAGAAATGCGGGAATATGAAATGAGTGGAGCGGCGGAACGAGAGAGAGCTGTGGAGGAGCGAGAGAGAGAGAGAGAGAGAGAGAGACAGACAAAGAAAGAGCGGTGGAGGAACGAGATGAAAGAGAGAGAAAGAGACAGAGAAAGATGGAGAGAGAGCGAGAGCGTGCGGGCGACAGAGAGGAGAAAGCTTTTGGGAGGGAGCTGCGAATCTCCCGAATTCGAATCACGTCCCTTGGCTATCGTTAGCGCTCGATGCTCGTCTCGAGAGCATCGCCGGTTCGATTCCTCGATACCAAGCGCTGCAGCTGCACGATTTTGTGCTATAACGCCCACGGTTATCTAGCTATGCGTTATACGTATATTTGATTGTGTATGTGTGTGCCTGTATTATATACAGAACAAGGTATCTACGTTGGTAGCTGTAGCTGCCTTGCCTGTTTCTCGGACGGCCTCGGGATAATGAAACGACATGTATACATGTCTCACCTCGCTCGCTCATCCGCGCCAATGCCACGAATTTCAAACGTATAGCGAGGCTAACGAAAATTCAAAACCCTCATCGTACGCAGATAGGTCTCGAGACTTAATTTTGTCCAGAAATTCATAAAAATAATTTATTTCTCGATCAAACAATGCTGTGAGAAATTCGAAAATAAGAGGAATATTGTTCGCAGTACGCTAGTTGTAAGAGGTTTGTGAAGTTATTTTTTAATTTAAGGAACATGCTTTTATCATCTTAACCAGGGCGTTCAAGTGGCAAGGATCTCGGACGAACGAGCTTTTTCCTTTTTTTTCGGAACAATAAAATGAAAAAGATTCGCTAAACTTGTTGACGGTAAAATGATTGCGTTTCTTGATGAAAGTTCACGGGATGGCTGAGTTTCGTAATACCGGTTATGATGAATAAATGACAAAATGAAAAATGCGAACGAAGTTTAGAGAGAAGCGGAGACAGGGCGATAACTGCGTTATTACGTTACTGAACGTCTGGCAGTATTTCATAAATATGTACAAGTGACACCCGGTTCACTGTCGTCTGTGCCGTCGTCTAACGTCCTTTCTCATTAACGATTTTCACCATTTTTTTTTGTTCGACCTTCTGTCCGGGTCGCGAATTTTCTTCGTCAGTATATTTCGCTAATTTGATGGTTATTCTGTCCGATTGAGGAGTCGTTCTCTTTCTGCTCAATTCTCACTTAAATACGTATAACTGTTTTTTTTCCAATTTTCACCTTTTATCGAAACGCTTGAATTACATTGAAATCTAATTTGTCTAATATATTTTCGAACGTAGTAGTTGATTTTTGTTTTTCAACGAATGACAATTCCATCATAACCGAGCTGAGAATAGTTTAAAAGCGTATGGACATTGCGGGAAGACAAAATTACTTTTCTCCTTCATCCTCAGGGGGATGGTGGACGACATATTTTCCTCTCGTTCACCGCATGACTCTGACGAGGCTGCAGTAGTGCCCTTGCCCTCCGGTGGCTTTCACCCTACGGAGAGAGAGAGAGAGAGAGAGAGAGAGAGTTTGAAAAGTGTTTCAACGGTAGTGACCCCCGAAAAGAGGATTAGTTCAGCAGTTATTTTTTGCCTCCACTTTGAAGTCCTTTTTCTGCTATAACGACGGAATTTACCTCGGAGTTATTTTTTTTCACCGAGCACAAATTCGCGAAATTCACTATGGCGAAAGACTTTTATTCAACACAATAGTGACGAAAAAGTATCATAAATAAGTAAAAATGTGCTGTACCATTGATTATAAAGAAAGAATTCCAAATGTTTCGCGAAAATATGGACATTGATAAAATTTATAGTAACTTCGAGACATATATTTTTATTTTCCAAACTTCAGATCATTTTACTTTTATTCAATGGATCAAAAAAGTATTAATCCGTTTGAAATTGATGCGAATAGAAGGTCAACGTCCTACGTGACCCTCCGGACTTAAATCCTCCGGGGTTAGAGAGATAAATATTAATGTCAAAGTGGAAAGCGCTTTGGTGATCAAGACGACGGGAAATAGAGGCGACAAAAAGGAATGGAGCTCCCGCCGGCTCCATTCCTTTTTGTCAGCCGTCATGTGAGCAAGTCACGTCCATTTAGTTGTAAAATCCTCGCGCAAACGGTTTGCTCCGTGACGACAAAGCCACCTTCGCTAATATTCGCTAATAATCCATTATACAGTCCGATAGACGGAAATACAGCTACTGGTATGCCATGTATCATATGTAACATATGTATCTATATACTATATGTAGAATAGAGGTATGTGAGATTCGTGTATCGCTCGCATATGGAACCTACTAATACCCGGTGAGTCCCGGAATTAGATCGTGGCATGAGGTTAGGCCTTAACGTGACGTGTTCTGGCCTAACTCTTGTCTTTTTCCCAGGTCCGAACCACGGATTAGCCACGTAGTTAATTCCCAGTGAATTACCCTTGCAAAAACTGGGTGGAGAGTTCTACCGGCTATGGGGTGAACATGCATTTCTGCCCGAGCCAAAATTTTCGTACACCTCGAGAGTAAGTAAGAATCGAGCCACATGGTGAAAATCGAGGCTGACTTCCAACGTATAATAGATGGTACATAAGGATGCTTCGCTGACGTTCCAAAATGGCAATAGCTTTACATTTGGATCGAGCGAAGAGTGCAGTAGATCTAATGGAACCTTCCCAACCGACCGGGCAGTCGCCTCAACGCGATCTCTCCAAACCCTCCAGACTGCTCCTTTGAGACTACTGCAGGCCAGCCATGCATGTCGAGAAATTATTTACCGATTATATCTTCGATTTCCCACCCATACTGTGTTCAATCTGTAATAGCTGTAAAATAACATTCATATTTGTGGGCGTGTGTGAGGAATTGGGCACACATTTCTCACATAACTGAAGCTCTTTCAAATGCAGTAAACAACTGTCTCGGGTGGGTAACACTCAATGCTAAACGGACCCATCTTATGTGTCACGACGCTGATTGGTTGAAGTCCTATGCGTTAGGTTTTCACTACCAACCGCAAAAATAAAAACAAATTTTGTTGTTGCATAATTGGCACCTTGAAACATTTGAAATTGCGCCGGTGAAGTATTGCGATTCGTTGGGTTTGGCCAGATAAACTGTATATCTCAATAGCATATATGTATTTGAAGAATAAAAAAAGAACATTATATTGAGAAAGTATTATTTATTTCCACATACATCGTTGAATTTTCATCTTGATTGCTAGGCACTGTTAAATGGAAAATTCCTTACTAACGCAAAGAAACAAGATATTTACGAATAAAAAACACGCATTTTTTTGACAATTTATGTTTTTTATAAATACGTATTTCTTTTGTATTAATTAATTCTACGTATTGAACGTTTTGTTTTATAAAGCATGCATATTTATAGATAAACACACATTATATTTTGGGTATACCTTGGATGCACTTCGCACTCACACATATTTCGGATGTATCTCGATATGTATTGGAGGCATCGTCGGTTTCCTATGTGTTCTCGTGTACGTAACTGCGATACCGGTGAATAAGGGATTAGTCACTTTCTTTGTTAAGTAACAATGAACGATTTTAAATACATTCAAATTTATCGACCGCCGGCGATGCGCAGCTGCGTTTGTAAAGTATTCATCGGTGAAATAACTGCCGCAAACGTAGGGGATTGTTAATATTTAACGTTAATTTTTCAACACCCACTCCTTGTGCCTAACAATAAATACGACACCTGGAAAATAGGAAATTGGCAAACATGTCTTATATATAATACCCACTCACCAGTATTCAATCGTAATTTTAACTTAAGTCATACGCGTGTAGCAAATTGTTTCTTACCGCTCAAGTTCCCCAGGAAACGCTGAATAAATGCATGTCCTGTCCGTATGTTGGACGTGACTGTAATAATGCATCACGCACCTCGAATAACTACTGATGCTTAGTAATGATTCTGGAACATTACAAAAATATTAACAAATAGTACTTCGCACTAATAGGATTAACGCTGATTTTACAGTCACGAATGTTTACTGTAATCGGCTATAGGAGTTTTTAATCAGTTAAACGCAAATCGCACAACAGAACTAATTTCTTTGATAAAACTCTCTCAAAACATACACTTTGTCACATCAAACTCAACACCATATTGGATTTGATCGCTATGCACTATTACCACATTTCCATCGCTGAATATTTAGTATTCATATGTTAGCGGTGAAACCTAAAAAAAGCTAGGGTGACAAATAAGAAGGAGTGAGGGAGCCTGAGTGTTACCCCCTGAAACTGTCGCCGGCATTATTGCCAACTCATGACTCTCTCATAGATTAATTCCCTAATTATATACAAATTGTCGCAAAATCGTCCGCGAGATTCATAACCATCTTGTCGGATTCTGGCGATACGATCACGATAATTATATATGATGTTATAAGAATATTTTCAAAGTTGGAAAACCGCAGGAATTAATATGCAAAAGAATTCTACATCTTCTCCCTTTCTCTCGAAATCTTATCCGGATGGTCATCTCTAGATTGTCCGAGTTTGATGTCGCAATATTAATCATCGTTGTTATCTTCATGCGTTTGTCGATCAGCGTTATATCCGGTCTATTTGCAGCGATCGTCTTATTCATTATGATGGTTCTGTCGCAGTACATTTTGTGCATGTCGTTATCCAGAACAGCCTGTAGTGTGTACTTGTAGTATGGCTGCAAGTCGGTAGTTAGCTGATGTTTACTGGCATTCGCTGATGAATGATGATGATTACCATGTTGTGCCTGTGTAGATACTCCCCTTGATACAGGAGGTGGCATCCTGATGTGATGTGCTGAATCATCTCAGGACAAAGATGATATCGCCTGCAGCCTTGATGATGTATCTCCGGTAGTGTTTTGTGGCGATTACTTGAATTTAAATAGCAATCTATAGTCTCTAGGAAGAAGTCGCCTCGACTCAAACATTCGTTTAACGCTTCTTTGTCAACATATTTCTGGTTGAGGTCATGGTAGTGTCTTCCATGTAGTTTTTTTCGGGCCCATGATTGCAAGGTGGTTTCGTAGCCACTGGTGATTTCGTCGTCGTTCGGGTGGTTTTCTGCCATATTCAATGATGTGAATAGCGTCTTGACTTGCTTCCCGTGAAGACTAATGATGTTGATCAGATCACTGCCTCATTCGGATCTTGGTAGGATCATCTGGTCCACGGCTGATCTTGGATGGTAGTACTTGCTCGCTGTTAGTTTGGTCCTCGTTAGTCGCTGAAGGCCTTCCAGGTTTGTTCGGCTGCATTTGATTAGTCCGAAGGAATACGTCAACCGGTATGGAGTAGGTATTAATCGCCTTGACTAATTGTAAGTTCTTTGCTGTCAATCTGCTCCTACAAACTTAATCGAGCCGGGCCGGGTAGCTGTTAGTAATATTATTCTTGATTCGCGTGTGCTCAATCAACCTTGCTTTCATCACTCCTATCTATTTGTATTCTTCTCAATGCTGCATCACCCTTACGGTCCCCTGCAATACAATACAAATATGGTATACCCATATTT
This sequence comes from Netelia virgata, assembly GCA_951802705.1. Taxonomy (NCBI): domain Eukaryota; kingdom Metazoa; phylum Arthropoda; class Insecta; order Hymenoptera; family Ichneumonidae; genus Netelia; species Netelia virgata. Next base: position 25,580,517 of record OX637867.1, on the reverse strand, counting down.
GTATTCTTTCCTATGCTGCATCCCCTTACGGTTCCCTGGTCGTTGAAAGGATAGTTTCCCCTTCATATCTTCCCCTTCTTTTTGTGGATAATCTTGCACTTCTCTAGTCTGAAGTCCATCCTCATGTCTTGCGAAAAGGTCTTCGTTATGTCGATATACAGCAAAAGTGAAATGGTGTATCCGTTTTCCCGGCTGATGTTCAGCTTGAATCCGTATTTGGAGCTGTTCAGTTGATTTGACATCGGGTTTAGTGCAAGACGAAACCATAGTGCACTTAGGACAACCCTATTATTATTATTTTTTTTTTTTTTTGAGGGGCAAACATACATTCTGCACCGCAAGGGACTTGAGCCACCTCGTGTGTTGGACTTGCCATCTTTGCATACAGACGAAAAAACCCCCCTCCTTTCCCACGTAGGACTCCAAACCGGAAACTGTTCTCACATTACTTCGGTTTGGGCCGTGTTGCACTCTGCCCTTGCGGATTTTCGTCTGTCTTATCATTTTTCAGGATCCTCTAGGCATCCATCGTCTTTCTTTAGCCGCAATACCGTATGTGCATACCTTGCGACCGCCTTCCAATGCTCTTTATCTAGGAGCATCGTACTAATCACATTGTCAGAGGTTACTTGGCCCGTCGTCACCTCCACTACCCTCTTCTCCGTCACAAGATGGCCGCATTCAAACAATGTATGAAACACATCGTCGCGTTTCGTGCTGCAATATCGGCATTGCGGGGACCTAATCTTATCCATCATATGTAGATAGGCTCGGAAGTACCCATGCTCTGTCAGGAATTGGGTCGTGTAGAAGTCTACCTCCCCGTAGTCCCTCTCCATCCAGCCTCTCGGCTGGTTGATGAGCCGATGCGCCCATCGCCCGTCGGGGCTGTTGTCCCAGCGTTGCTGCCAGAGCTGCATGGTGCGGGAGAGCTCCTGTACTGCAACGTCTGCTCTACTCATCTCTGGTCCTCTTTCGCAGATCCGTTTTTTTTCCATGGCTAGCAAGTCTATCGGAATGACCGCAGCAACCACCAGAAGTGCTTCTTCCGATACGATTCTGTCGGAGCATGTGATTCTTAGTGCTCCACGCCGTTGGACCGAGGCCATCCTCTTTCTGTATTTTTGCACTTTCATTGCATTTGTCCATATTTCGATTACAACATCAGTGCTTGGGCTGTGGTCATTAATAGCCTCGGTTTTCCGGGCTTCGGGCTACCTGAGTTGGCCATTAGGCGGTTCAGTGATGACGTCACCTTGGCCGCCTTGTCAGCAGCATTGCTAATGTGTTCCCAGAACGTGAGTTTGCTGTCCATCGTGACCTCCAGGTAGTTTGCCCCCCGCTTCGATTGTACTTCGTGGGATCCGACTCTCATGGTGAAGATGGTTGGAATTCAAAGAAAAGGAAACGTAAGGAGGAAAGAAGAAAAACAATCAGACGAGCCAGGACGGACGTATCAAAAAACCGAAAGCCCCCCAAGGCATCGCGAGGGCAGAGATCGCACTTCCGCGAATTACGGGAAGTGCGGCGAGGAGGAGGGCCCTGCGAGAATGGGACGCGATCGTTCTCGGACTGGCAAAATTCTTGCTCCTTTAATTATTTTGTAAAACGTTTATCAACCAGTCCGGAAAAAGAGTTCAATGGATCGATTACAAAATTTGCTCGGCTATTAAGGATATATCGAGCTGTATAAAATTTTGAAAACCTTAGTCTCGCCATCAATATTCGTCAATACGCGGTAAATTTACTAAAACAACGAAAAAGTCATTTTTTTCTACTTTTTTCAAATCGATGTGGAAGATAAGAAAAACATTTTTTCCGAAAAATTACGAAAGGATCTTATAGGAAAATGATTCAAGTTTTCAAAACTGGCCTTTCATTTTCTGTGCGTTCGTTGGTTGCTGAGATATCGATGACCAAAAGCAAAAGGATTTTTTTTCATTAAAAGTTTGATATCTCAGCGAGAAATTAACGTAAAGAGATCCAAAAAATTAAAACTGAAAAAACAAGGTCTCTGGTCCATGCATTTATTAAAATTTAACAAAATCTAAGCCCGTGGACCAAAAGAAAAAAATGAAAAAATTTGGAAAAAAATGAGCTATTTCTTATGATTGCGTAATAACCATAGCTTATCAAAATTGTTGGCCAGAAGATCTCAAAACTGGGATGTTAGAGCTTCAAAATGCTGTGTTTTTTTTTAAATTTTGATACGGCCACTTTTTACTGAGATAGCGTCTTTCAAAATCGCTAACAAACTCAGGAAACGTTCTTGCTCCTTTAATTTTTTTTTGTTAAGGGTATAAAATCGAATATCTATTTTCTTTTAAAAAAACAGTATACATATTCGTATGCAGGTACATGCCAATTATATATTTTGTGGAGAATCGCTGTTAACAACAACAGAAATGATAACAAAAATTAAGTACTATTTCTTTGATGGAAACGTGCTCACTTTCGTTAAAGTATAATAATAGTTAGGTGAGATCGAGGCAACATTTGGATCGACTACGACTTGGGAAGGCTCGTCAGACAGAGTTGGAATCGAAAGTGGACTCCGAAGTTTCGTATTTTTTCAACTTGAAATTGAGAAAGGGTTGGGGAGAATCCTCGATGACACCAGATTCGACCTGGAGAGTGCACCGATATCAAGCGAAGCATGGAGGCTTGACCACTGTAAAAGAAAAATACTCTAGGAGAGTGAGAGAAACAGTAAAAATTTCGACCTGGGTTCTTCATGATGAACAGAATTATGTATAAGCACTCCATTTAGTTCATTATTCCTCTAAATCCCTAACTAGCTCCGCTCTATGCTGAACACGGTGCTTTCTGACTCGTTAATAAATTAACATTTCACGCTAAATAACGACTTAGCATCCTCTGGTTAGATTTCGAAGCTGGGGCGTTCGCTGTAGGGTAAAACCGGGATAGATGCCGCAGTGGGATAGACGCCCCATTTTCAAAAAACGTACTTTCCCAAACTCGAAATTAAGAATTAATTGCGTGCGTGTGATCATCGCCGCAGCAAACGCGACGAATGCTTAAAAGTTTCAGAGGTAAGTTTTTGCCGTTGTATAACTTTATAAGTAGTAATAAATTATGGTAAATTTTTATTGTGTCAGTACACTGGTTCATTAAGTGTACACTGAGGTGTAAATAATATCTCTATAATTTTTAGGCATCTATCCTTCTCAGCATTTTCATGATGGGGCATCTATCCTTACGGGTAGGCATCTATCCCAAAATACATTGTTCTGCAAAAAGTTATTTTATCCAAAATATATAATTTTTAAGTCAACAAAAACCACTCATAATGTAATATAAAAGAATAAACTAGCTATAATCATAGAAATTATTCACGGTAAATTAATATTTAAAAAATTAGGAGGCCTTTTCAAAAAGTGTGGCATCTATCCCGGTTTTACCCTATCATATCACGTAGAAATCTGAAGAAGGGAAATTCAATCCGTTGAGGAGTCTACGCGATCGATAACGACTTCTACTGAGGGAAAATATCGCAACAAAAAAAACTGGTGTGTGCTTAAACCACACGGCTGAAGTGAAACTTCTTTCGGATATTTTAATGAAATTCATACGAGAATGAGCAGGGGGAGTTAGAGCGAGAAGGAGAACAACAGAGAGTGGAGGTTGATGCGAACTAATATAATGGCAATATTACGTAACATATAGTACATATTATTCTATAAAAATGCGAATTTATTTAATTTTTTCGAATTTTTATTAACACTTTATGATATTTAATTTTCTATGTTTCTATCCTTGAAATAATTGGCTGGCTATGGCTAAAATTTGATATAGGTAAATATTCTTGACTCAATTTTGTCTAAATCTCTCGCAATAACTGCATCGAGAGTTGTTCCTGATCTTGTCGCTTCATTACGATTATTTACCATTTCTACTCATAATTCACTTTTAAAGAATTCTATTAATAGTTTTGATTGATCCGATGCAAACTTCATGTTGAAATCTCCACTTGGTATCATCAGTATTTTATTATAATCTTTATTAAGCAATGCCGAACCCTCGACCTCAAATGCTAATAGAATTCGGTGAAAAAACTCTATTATTTTTTCAACAGTCGCATTAGGTGAAATATATACAGTGAGTTCCTCAATTTCAGTGTAAAAAAAAACGAAATTGGGATTTTGTTTTCATTTTATATGAACGTTAATGCAATGAGCATAATCTATTTCTCGTCGTAGCACGTTAACCATTGTATTTGCGGAAACAGGAACATTAATTATTTGACCATAAATGCCATACTGTCCATGTACGTGTCACAGTCGTCTTATTTGCTTGAACGGCATTCTCGGAGAAATTAGTCTCTCTGACATTAAAACCAGTGGAGGTAAATACACCGGTACCGCAAGGTATTTAAACCCGTTGTAAGAAGATATTGCAAGAATTTGTTTTTCGACAGTGTAGTTCGAGAGGTAGAACAGATAGCTATTTTATCCATTTCAATATCCGGTAGTGTTATTTACGAAATTTCTTCATATTCTGCAGTGTACTTTTTTAAATCATCAGTGAACCATAATCGATTGCAAACGGAGCACGCCTAGCCAAAGTTGTTATTTACAAATTAAAAAAAAATTCATTATGAACTTATTTATGACGTTGAAGGTCACTATAAGGTTGAACAACACTAGAATTAAGATTGCCCATATTCACATAATTTAATATTGCACTTGTTGAAGGATTGTTTGCTGCAAATTGATTCTCTGTGTTAACCACGTTGCCTGGTTCGCGAAATGTGGGGTAATGTTCCCCAATATCAGTGTGAGAAATGGCAATTAATAAGTGTTTCTTAGCACAAAGTTTCACACACGATTGAATTTTTTGCTAGATTTTTCTATCACGGCATTCTTTTTGACGTTCTACATTGATTTCGGCATCGTCAACGGTATATATATTTTTGTATATTATATGAAATGCCAATGAATACGGACGCGGTGGTTAGGTAAAAACTGTGACCCACCATAACTCTCTCTCTCTCTCCCTCTCACTATTTCCCGTAGTTAGACCATGAACCCTACGCACACACTCGCACTCGCCCCACTTCGTTCCAGCGGTTGAACGAGTAGGGAGTCGGAGCGCTAGCTCGGCTTACCATCAATACCACTTCCGTTACGCTTTTTCGTTTCATCCAGATCGGTTTTACACCTACCTCGCCTAAAGAAGTTTCGCTTCAACGGCACGCAGGAACGCAGAATTGTAGAAGATCGAGTAAGTATTGAGTGCGTTTGAGCGCGTGTAGAGTCAAGGAGAGCAAGGGATAAGTGTATGTGAAAACGAGCATCCAACCAACGAGCGAACGTTCATGAGCAACGAAGAGTCGAATTGACGAAAAGTTTGAGAGAAGAAATCAATTGACGTTTGACGAAAGGGCAGTCCTAGACAAAGATTTGAGGACAGCGTATAAAAAAGTGCGACTACGCGCGTCCCTTTCCAAAATAGTACGAAGTTCTATTTCTTTATTTTCATAATAAACGTTACTTTATTTTTCGAACTTACTTTTGTCCTAAACGCTTCTACTTTACCTCATTATCCCGAAAATATTCAGAAGAAATGAACATCTCTATACGTTTGCTACAGAATTAATGCACTTGAAATAACATCGCCCCTTCCTCATTTCTAATATAGACGAGAATATATGTACAGTGATTCGGGAAAAACATTTATTATATTCATAGTCGAATGTTCGTAGTATAACATGCTAAAGCTGAATTCTCTTCTATATTTCAGGTGTTTACAAATATAATGGGTATATACCGATGCGAGGAAGAGAACATGAGAATGGAAGAAAGAGAGGTGGAGGGTGGTGAGAGCTAGAGGGCGTGAGACAGAGAGACAGAGAGAGAGAGAGAGAGAGAGAGAAAGAGGGAGGAGGTGCAGGGGGAGGACGTACAATAAATAAATAAACATTTTGGCCAGGTTAATGTACAAACGATGGACTTTCCCATCTCCACAGCAGAAGCGAGGTTTGCAGAGCTAATATTGATGCGACCGCAATTCCGCTACCTCCTCTCCCACTGCCATACCAGAAATACACCATGGACAATGCACGGCCACCTCGCGAAGAACATATACATCATACACACACGTGGCTGCATACCTACCGCACGTACCCTTTGCATATAGACTGATGTGTGCGTATATATCGCGTATGTTTGAGCTCCGGTCGCTAGTCCGATGGATGGTTGTTAATACATGTAGGAAGTTCCTGATCCACCCAACGCTCTCGTCTTTCGTTTACCGAAAATATTGGTACATCCGATACACGATCATTGAACGTAACCCACGATGTCTTTGAGTTTCAAATGTAGCTCGTTGAATTTTTGTAAATGTATGGAAACGAGTAATTTTTTTCATCGATTGGACTCGAATCCATCGGTGACGTTAATATATAAAATGTTCTATAAAATGAGATGAAAATAAAAGCCGTTGCTCTGATTCGTGTAGCGGCTTATGGTTTATTTCAATTTGTATACAATACGATATTTGTTCCATCCGTTCGAAGAAAAGGAAAATATGTCCCAGCTGCGACACCTCGTGCGTCATTAAACTTGGTAAATAACGTGAAAAATCCGGCGTAGATGTTGCCAAAAGATTTTTCATTCGCCTGACGTTGAGTACATAGAGAATGGGAGAGGAACGAAAAATAAACGAGCAGAAAATCGATCCTCTCGGGCGATATGAATTTAAGTTTCACCAGGGGTTGAACGACGCGACGTCAACATAACACAGAGGGGGAGGGCACACTCCAGAGCGATAAGATTCACACGAGGTATGTACAAGTCCGGCTCTTCGGATACTTCTTGAAAAGCTGTTCATCCGCGCCAGTGTCGCCGTGCCTTCATCTATCCCCCGCTCCACCTTCCTAGTCATTATCCTGGGCTACCAACTTCTCACCCCTTTGCGCCCGCTCGGGGTTTTCACCAGCCCCCATATCCGTACTATTCGTCTCTATCGCTCTCGAGCGTCTACTTTTTTTCCTTTCAACGTTATTTCTTTCCTCCCTTTTTCTCGCTTGTACTCGGGTCTCGCGCGCCCTCTCATTGCCGGGGGTTGCGGGCATCGATCGCACCACGACTTTGCCAGGCAAAGGCTAAATCCCTTCTGGCTTTCCGGTTTTCGTACCAACACCTCCGACTCGTGCGGAACGCTGACGTGTTTTCCATGTACTCACTATACGACGTAGAGCCAAGATGGCCGACCTAAAGGTAGACCGATGTCGTAATATCCTTTGCCCGGATGAACTGGACAACTTGGAATTCGATAAGCGAGTGAAATTTACATTCCGACGAGGAAAATCCATTATTTGTTATTGAAAAATAAGTTTGGAATGAGACAGGTGCGGCAAACATGACTTACGCAATTGGTAAACAATGAATGGAGGCTGTTTCATAAATGCAACTCTGCGAATTGACAAAACGGAGGTCCTAGTGTTTGGTCATCTCTCTCAAAGCTTCGGGTATTTTTTCGATCAAACGGCCATGTTGCGAAGTGAGCCGGCTCTACCGGCGAGTCTGGCAGTGGGAGGCGAGGCCGAGCGGGGGAAGTGGACAAGGATGGGAGAAAGAGAGGTAAAAAGATAAACGAGACGGAACGAGGCACAGAACTAACCAAGAGAAGCACAAACCAAAAGAGCCAAAAAGGGAATGGTAAAAAGTAGAAAGAGACGGCGCGACTGAACTAGTCGTTGAGGGGGGCGTGTCAAAAGATCTCGATGCTCTGGTATTCGCTTTGATCGCGCTGCAGAGGATCTGATTCGTGGTGAACCGAAAATGAGTCTCTTTCGTAATACAAACCCTCTCGGTCTCTCTCGCTCGCCCTCTCTCACTCTTTCAGTCACTCACGGGATCATACTGATGCCATTACGATCAGCTAGTGATATCGCGATACCGATGTGCTTGCGCGGAAATCCGCTCGTGAGCGAAAGCCGCTCGACGAAACATCCAGTAAAATCGATTTCCCGGGAAAGTCTCAATCAATGGACGAGATTTCGGGATTTACAGACTACGAGTACGGACCTTGAATAGTCGTTGCTGCAATAAGATACAGTCGTTAGAAAATTTAAAGGGATGGAGGATGCAAGAAGAGCGATGTATTCGGGCCGTAATTGAAGATTTCTGCAATGATTGCGAAATACACAGGACAAATAAAAGAGGGAAAAAATATCTGGAAAAATGCGGGAACTAATGACACTTTTACCGAATAAGTTGCTCTGAAATTTTTCTCGTGATATACGAATTTACATATGTATTTCATAAATTCATGTTGGGTGTTGCGATGATTAAGGAAAATGGCATTTATAAACGATGTCCTCGAGACGAGGAAAACGATCGATGCATCGGGATTAAAGAACGGCGGGGTAGAGTGAGGTTGCGAAAAGTTCGAGAATGTTTCATCGGTCCTTATGGCTACGCCGTGTTTTTATCCCCTCGTCGACAATCCCGAGGGTGCGAGAGGCAAACAAAACGGTATTTGAACGGGCTTACATGTGCTGAAACGTTATATGGTACATTCCACATCCACCCTTCCTCGCCTCCCATTTCTCTTGGACCTTATGTAATAACACACGCGGCCATCTTTTTGTACTACGAACTCATTTCACTTACCTATAGTATTTCCGTAGCCACTTAGCTGTACATACGATTATATATATATATATATATATATATATATATATATATATATATATATATATATATATATATAGAGAGAGAGAGAGAGAGAGAGAGAGAGAGAGAGAGAGAGAGAGAGAGAGAGAGAGAGACAGAGACAGAGAACGAACGAGAGTGCTAGATGAAAATTAATTTTTAAAAAATAAAAAACAACTAAGTAGTATAATTCTGTATATCCAATAATAATAATTCGTTTATCGTTAAAATTATCGGCGTAAACGAAAGTTTCTACGGTAGTGCGTACATGTAAAAATTAGAAACAAAAATATTTTTCGGACGGTAAAAACAACGATGCGAAAGAAACAAAGGACAAAAGATTGTGTAAGAGAGAATATAGAATAGCGGAGCATTAGGAAGTAAACCCGAAGGGACAAATGTTAGAAAAGAAATGGGGACGGAAGAAGACGTCGAATGAGAAAATAATATTTGTCAACCATTCAATATACGCCCGCGAGAGAGACCAAGATTTTCTCCATCTAATAGTTGGGCGAGCTTTTTCATGAACTTTTCTGAGTGGAGTAGGAGAAGGCCGGGCAAGACGGGGTGGCGGGCAAGACGGGGTACTGGGCTAATCACGTGATTAAAACCAATGGATCCAGTTGATTGCGGAGCCTAATTACTCGTCGCCTCGACAATGATCATCTGTGTGAATGTTGACATAATCACCAGTCAATTGTTTGTATTCCCTGTAAAATTTTCCCGACACAGTGCTTATAATTATTTATTTTATATGTTATTTTTTTACGATGATATATAATTATCAAATTTAAAGCCAAGAAAACTACTAGAAATTAGTCTTCTAAAGAGAAGGATATTGGCAAAACGAAAAATACTCCATATTTTTAATGCTTAGGACGAGACTTGGACTCCGATGAAGGTTGAATCGTGTGTTCTTCATGCTTTGAGTGGGCACATTGTAGCTACTCAAGTATTGATGACAAGAATGAGGAAGCAACTTATATTTGTGTGCTTTGTCGTTTTTATATCAGGAGAATGAATATACCCCATCTTACCCGATAGGTCGGGTAAGATGGGGTACATCACTCATTCTGGTCATGGACCACCCATGGTGGTCGCTAATTTTCTATAAATTGTTATTTTATGACGAGTGCAATGATTAGACGTCCTTAATTCCATGTGACTCTTCAAGCCGGATAACAAATTGACTAAATAAGATTAAATACGATTTAAAAACTACGAAATCCTATGAATTATTGATCTTGGACCTTAGCTACCCCGTCTAGCCCGGCATTCCCCTAATTTCGAAGGACTTGTTGAAAGGAGAAGAAAGTATATAAACAAGGGCGCTTGAATCAATAGTGATTTGGTACAATTTGTGCGCATATATACCTAGGTATATATATGCGCATAACGAATTCGACAAGGTTAAATCATCGAATATTTCGCGAATATGCAACATCAAAGACTTTACGAAAAGATCGATTAACAAAGAAAAAGTTCGTCGTTGAAGAATGCAATTTTTGTTAATGAGATTCAACTTTTCAAAACCAAAGTCTTCATTGGCTCTGTACAAGCTGGACCGATAGTTTTAAAATCTATAGCAGAGGCCGACATAGCGATTGTTCACCGAGATGACACAATTATTATATTTTAACGTGAAAATAAATATGATCGACGCTCTTTGTCGATTATCGAAGGCTGCTGGCGAAAAACGATTATCGGTTTATCAATATCGTGCGATAAATATCCCATATTATACGAAGAACTGTCTTATAATATTAAAAATCTTGATTTTTGAAATTATAATGTGTTAATGTTAATTACGGAAAAAGTTATTTTTGCGATGGTAAGAAAATTGACATCAAGCTTCATCGATTACTCTCTCGAAGGGTGCGGAAAGTCATCCTTCAAATACGCTCCGAGGACATAATGTAGGTTTTATAAGTTGTCGGAAGATTTTTTATTTCTATTCATAACAAGCTATTGTGCGATTTACACGGGTATTAATTATGCCGGGGAATTGTGGCTGAGGCAGATAAGCTTACATAAGACGATAAGCAAAGCCATGCCTTGTTCGCTTTCCTATCTTGCTGGGGACGTGGAAAACAAGACGACAGCGTACCCCGCGGACTCGGGACCTTCACGCGGAGAGGAAAATGGTGTATCATTATCGAGAGAACGCGAGAGCGAAGTTTTCCAACGTCTCGAGTCAAAAGTTCTCTCGAGCTATTCGGCGAGAACCGAGCTTTCGGACTTTCTCTCACCCCCTGATATATCGACGTGCCGAGAATCTTACAGTTATCATTTATGGCAGCTACATGCCCGTAAATAATGTCGAAAATTATGCGAAAAGCAATATTTTTCTTTCTGCGAAGGTGGGGAAAATAAAAATCGATTAAGTACAATTTATGCATGAATTGTTACTTGAGGCTCAATAATATTATTAGCAACAGGGGAGGATCCGAGCGAACATACTGGCATAATGGATGTATCACTTTCCTTTCGTAGACATAAATTTTAGTTCAGAAAAAAGTTGTTATGAACGGATCGCCATTTTCAAACATCGATATCATCCCAACGAAAAATCTTACTGAACCGGTGGCAATAATGTTTCTTCTATCCTAATTAATAACGAGGACAATTATTGGCTACGAGTGTGACATTATAATTTGGAAAAAAAAGAAAAGAATATACGTACCTACGTGTACGTCTAGTTTGGTTAAGCGTTGTAACAAGAGTCAGTTCGCCTCCGACGTTTGTCGTCAATAATCAAATGTTTACCTAACTAAATCACGAAGTATATTATATCCCAACGACAAATCCTACCGAACCGGTGGCAATAATGTTTCTTCTATCCTAATTAATAATGAGGAAAATTATTGGCTACGAGTGTGACATTATATTTTGGAAAAGAAAAGAAAAGAATATACGTGTACGTCTAATTTGGTGAAGCGTTGTAACAAGAGTCAGTTCGCCTCCAACGATTGTCGACAATACTCAAATGTTTACCTAACTAAATCACGGAGTATATTGCATTTAGAGCCACGTCTTCCATCCTGTAACATTTTATTGAAATATTGAGAAACAGCCTAGCATACAAATTCTTATAACGAATATAATAATAGTAATAATTATCGGTATACTATTTTAGTTGGTGATTATAGTCGCCCTTAACATCTATACCTTATGTCCCTTTTTTCTTGTTTCACTTGTTTCTATATAATTTCACAAAGCTTATATATCTAACAATCTCGAATCTTCTCTCGAATTCTTGACTTATATCAAACTTATACATCCCTAGGTTTATTTCACATGTTACTGTCTAATTTTTTAACGTAACAGTAATGATTACCATTTTCCTCCCTTATATTTGTTTTTATTGTCACGAAACCGTGCACGAAACGGTACGGAAGCGTAACCGCGTGTACACGAAAAGAACTTTGGTTAACGCTTCGATCGTCAAGCAATATGCATAGTCATTAGTCATTAGTGTAACATTCAGAATTTGAAGCTGCGGAATTATCTCACTTCTGGATTAGATTGGGTAATCGGGTAAAGTGTATGCAACGTGAGAGTAACTCTCGGTCTAGGGTACGGCATTCGACGAATTCGAGGAGTGAGAACATTCTCTCTCTCGAGAAAATGGAGGTTAGGAGGAGTTCTCGCGAGGCCAGAGGGCGTATATAAGGTGCCTCGACTGCTGCCTAAACTAAAGCAAACATTCCTTGCACAGCCGATATCCCATCTCTCTAGTTTCGTGCATCCCAATTGTGATAACACGCTTCGTTCCCAAATCCTATATATACGGGGATGTACGTGATATTTACATATACATATAATATACCCTCGAATAAATGTGCGACAACGCATTGTCGACGGTGAAATTCGCTCGAAGGCATAGTTTTGTCGATGCAACGTGACGCCATCGAGGATCCCACGATCCTCCAGACGTTCCGATCATTTCATCTTCGAAAGTGGATCAGCTATGCTTCTATAATTCGGATACGTAATATTAACAGTCGACAGGAACTACAATATGACGTTCGAGGGTATTTATATTATTATCGACATATTCAGCGAACTGTAATCGTTTTAATAATTGACGTAAGTATTTAATTTAGTCGCATAGAACCGTTAAAAAGAATATCGGTTTCACGTATTTTCTTTGTTTTTTCGTTTGTTGCCGTATTTAAAATTGCATTCCTTTTTCATTTCACTTTTTGAATTGTTTTTTTAGAAACTTAATAGGTATACAGGATATATATTAAGCGGAAATCATCGATCTATAACCGCGTATTAGTTTGTTCCTCGGACGTCAAACGACGCTAAGCGTCGGCACGCCGCGAGGAAAATATACCGCGAGCAACATAGCACAAGTTTATCAGATAAACGTCATCGTACACACCGAGGGTGAAACTTTCGAGCCGCGAGATAAACGGTCTGTATATTTTCGTAAAAAATAAACGGGCTACCGCCGCTAACCTCGTAGCCTATTCTCTCCACCCTCGCTAGAAGCGTATAATTGTTTTTTATTCACCTCCGCTCGGCAAATATATGGGGCCTTCGATGACAGCGCCGGAGCAAGTGCAAAACTGTCTCGCGTGTTTCGAACGAATAACTCGACGAAGATGGGTGACCCGGAGAGTTGTCGAGTTTCTGGAACAAAACATTGCAAAGACTTGCTAAAAAATAATCCAATGACTTGCCATGACTATAATAGTACAACAATTAAAACTTTTCTTAAATAGTCAATTTGTTATTTAGATTATAAATGTAATTGTAAGTATCAAGAAATGCCGTAGCATCATCAAACAATAACATTTACCGACTGTTGTAAATTCTAGATTTGAGCATAAAAATCACACTTTCGTATCAGGGGAACATATAACGTTGAAGCGGACTGTAAGGTGTATCTAATTGTAAGTTTAAGAAGAGTTCAAGTAATGCGAATCGTCGATTTAAAACAAAAGAATCTATTAATTATCAAATGTTTATATTATGTCGTAAAACAATATCAAACGATTGAGCAAAGATATATTTTTTAACCCCTCAATATTCGGCGACACAAATGTCTGTCAAGTGACCTTTCAGCAAAACAATGCACCTTGCTATAAGTCACCGCTCACAATAATGTGGGTTCGTTAAAAAGGGAATGAAATCGGTCGATTGGGCTCCACAGTCCCCAGACCTCAATCTCATTGAACATTCATGAGATATTTTGAACTAATGGATGCGGCATGATCCCATAATATGTAAAGAGATGCTGTTGAATACGCTTAAGGCGGGTGGCCACCCTGGTCGCCCGGAAAATGAGTATATTTTTAAAAAATTCATGAACTCGAAAGTATAAGATGAAATATTTTAATTTTTTAACACAGGGTAAGAAACGGCTTTAAGAATGCCTCAAATAAATTGTAGATCATAATATTTAAAAATAGAGGCGCTGCAGAAATTTCTGTGTACGTTACTGCAAATGTATCACCGACATGTTGCATCGGAAAAAAATAAATAAATAAACTTATTCGTGGATATTGTCGCTACCATGTAACGTCGCGTTTTTTTCCGACTATTAGGGAAATTATGGTGAACCGAAAAAGAAAAAATGTGTATTTTTTACCGTAATTTCACGAGAAAAAACGTCAATACAAAAAATCAATGAATTTATTGCAAAAATCCTACGTTACATTTTACATAATGCATGTAAAAGTCTTGTGCACAAATTTCACAGCAATCGGACGGATAGTTTACGAAATTTACTTGAGATCAATTCGAATCATATATGTAATTTCGAGATAATCGAAAAAGAAAGTAAATGGGCAGTAATTCGGCTAACGATGCGATTTTTGTGAGTCCTACCTTCAATCAGCGATTTCTGATCCATACAAGTCTCCTTTGGCAGCTCATTGAGCATCCTGGGCCTCTTTTTGAGAAGATCTACATGCTTGGTGTACTTCTTTCGTGCTTTTTTAAGGCGTATACACTCGACCTTTCCTAAGAAAAATACCTGTAACTTCGACAATTTTGCGATTTTCAATACCAACTATGGCTTAAATTGACCGTAACATTTAAAAGTTTATTAGGAAAAAAAATTCACCGCTCCCCGATTTAAAAAAGATCGAAATAAAATACATTGTTCCGTCTACAACACAATTCGCAGTGAACCTATCGGGTTGTAATCCCTGACAGTAATACTTAAACACTTTAGACTTTATTTCTTTTTTTTTAATATTGCGTGACTAATTTAGTTGAAATCAAATTATATTAATATCACACGCCTTAGCGTTGCACTGATATAATTTATTTCTATATAAACTTTACAACAAAAATCTGTCACAAATCACATATGGTTTTTTAATATACGTAAACTGAATTTGGTCAACCCTGAAAGATCAAGATTGCCGCTTGAAATGTTTCTAAAAATAATATTCGTATTTTAATGGAGATCGCTAAATTGGAAAGAAATAAAATCCGCAGCAAAGAAAGTATTGAACTTTCCTTATTCGCACGTGGATACGTGGTGACAGGTAAAAATATTAAAAAAAAGAAGTTAGAGATGTTTTGTTAGAAAAAGAAGATACATTTGAACGTCAAATGGTTTATGAGACAATTGGTTATTCTCTTCGGCTCTCGGGACTCCGTGAAGCCCTTGCCAGATCAGTATATCCATCTCTATGGTAGGTCTCAGGTAGTCTATGCTTTGTACATAACTAAATAGTCATTGTGGCTCGTAGTGCGATTTTGAATAATATAAGTATGTGTATGTGAGCGAAAAATATTAATTTATCAACTATCTGGTGCTACACGCAACATAAGTGAAGAGGAATGTTACAGTTTGGTCACGTCTCTATCTAAAAGACTCCCTGTTGTAATTAAATCAAGAAATGGCCCAACCATTTATTGATTACAACATTAAATATAACTATATTGAACATATGTGTAATGTTATTTTCGGTTATCCTTACAGCAACGTACGTATTCGTACGGCAACTTTATTATAGGATGCCTCATACTTTTGCACAAGGCTGTATATGTATATTAGGCTGTGTCACTTTTCGGCCATTTTTATTTCATCCTGGCACCAAGCTTTAAACTTGCGGAAAGGTAAAAAAAGAAGCCTGTCCAAATTTGAGCTCTTAATATTAATATTTAGAGGTCTCGAAAAACACATCTCTATTTCTCATTTAAATAACACAGTGAACATGTCTTTTTATGTATGGAATTTTATACTACGAGCATGGTATATTGTAAACATAAGCTTCCGCATATTCTTATAGAGAATTGAATGCTCTACAAAAAAGATCTGTTATAATTTTTTGATAAACTCAGCCACTCAAATGATATTTGAGTTCAAAGTTCAAAATGCATGAAAATTCATCGTTTTTTAAAAATATTACAGCGAAGTTATTGACTCTATCGAAAAACCTCAAATACCTTTTTTTGTAGATTATTAAAGTTCCTATCAACATTGGTTAATTGATAATTAATAAATATTCATAGATAGTTTTTTTAAGGCGTTTGAAACTTATTTTTTGTCAGAAAACTGGTTCTGATGAGCTGAGTACTCGTTACAATATCTACAAAAGAGATGGATAAAATACTCACCTCTCATTCTTTATTCCCAATAACCGTCAAACAAATTGTTACATCAAATTTTTTTAAACAGTTTTCTGACAAAAATTAAGTTTTCAAAGCTTTAAAAAACTATCTATCAATATTTATTAATTATCAATTGAAGAATTTGTATAGGGAATTTAATGATCTACAAAAAATATTATTTGATATTTTTCAATAGTCAATAGTTTCGCTGTAATATTAAAAAAACGATGAATTTTCATACATTTTGAACTTTGAACTCGAATATCATTTGAACGGCTTAGTTTATCAAACAAGTATAAGAGATCGTTTTTGTAGATCATTCAATTCTCTATAAGAATATGCCAGCAGCTTGTTTGTAGAATATGCCATGAACGTTAAGAGCTCAAATTTGGACAGGCTTCTTTATTACCTTCCTCCAAGTTTAAAGCCTGTTACCAAGATGAAAAAAAGTTGCCCAAAAATGACACAGCTTAATATATATATGGGGCATTCCACGTTCTGTTCACGTTTATGTTCCAGGAAAATAAAAAAATTGTATATTTTAGGGCAATAAAACCGAATTGTTTGCCGAATGTTTATGTTGAATTCTTCTCTAACGAAGATTATATTTGGACCAAAGAATCATTAGAGAAACGATA
Source organism: Netelia virgata (assembly GCA_951802705.1). Lineage (NCBI taxonomy): Eukaryota > Metazoa > Arthropoda > Insecta > Hymenoptera > Ichneumonidae > Netelia > Netelia virgata. Next base: position 25,563,617 of record OX637867.1, on the reverse strand, counting down.
TATAAGAGCAAAGACAATAACAGGGACGCAAAACGATCATTGTGTAATTCCACACCGAGAAGACACTTTCAGATTTACAGAATTGTTTTCATCTGTTGAATCTCGAATTTATAAAATATTTCAACGTCTAAGAAAATAAATGCCATTCGGCGATTCGCCTCTATCTGTTTCCTGAAATCAATCTGTAAACTAATTAATAATCCCTATATGTCGAATAATTATTAATAGTAGTTCCTGTGTATAGGAACATTTTTCAGATATTTTTCAACACGGATAACTAAAATATGGAAATTGAAAAATCGAAAAAAAACAGATCCCATCGTTGTCCCATTATCTAACTAGGCTTAAAAGTTGTGGAATAAATCACAGTTTGTTACAAAAAAAAAAACAAGAAAATCGATCAGTACGTATTTTTTGTAAATCAACAATTTATATTTGAAACTTGAAAATCTTATAGAAATACGGTTCGAACAATGTGTTCGATATTTGTTTATCAAAAGTGCGTTTAAAAACAAAAATTTAAACAACAAAAAACATGCAATTTAGCCCATTTTTCGCAACGTTATGGACGTTTAAAAAAAAAGTAACGTAATTTTTGAAAAACCGATATCTTGAAAACGGTTTGACAAACAAAATTGATAAAAATCGTGGAGGCCTCTTTAAACCAATACTAGAATATAAAAAATTATCAAAAGAATCGGAGATGCAAAAGCTAAATGGTGTCCGATCTGGCGTAGAATGCCCCATATATACCTATGCTGTACCTATACGGAAAGCGGCTGGCGTTTCTACACTCACATCGGAGAAGAAGAATAGAGATAGCAAGTTAGGAAAGCACCTAAACTAGAGGAACATGCCGAAGACGCATTAATATTAATGTTCTGGGATTTACCGAGCAACGCTCTCCTTGCACGGATTCCCGCTTTTATACTATGCTAGGTACACTATGTATACTAAATAAATAGCAATACTAGCTGTACATACGGATATATATATCAGCTAGATAAGACATACGATGCATGTATGCAAATAAATTTTTCGACAACGTGTGTAGAGGAAGTTGGCGCAAAGTTATACGCATTCCAGTCGGCACATGGAAACTTTCGGAATGCTTCATTTTTCTCTCTGCCAAATCTAAGATGTTCTTATATGACATCGCCACGATACAATGTCGAAACTTCGTGTTTAAACCTCAATCTTTAATTCATCGGGTCGTGCAACGAGAATAACAATTGCCAATTTTCCGATAACTCGAACGTACGAATTAATAAGTAGCAAATTATTTAATTTAGTTAATATATTTTATATCGGGATATCTTCATTTATGATTTATATAGCATCTGCATAAATGCTTCTTAAAGAGGAACATATCTTCCACTCAAGAGGCGAATGCTTGGGGGAGAAATGCTCATATCTATAACAGTTTTCCAACTGTGACCAATTTACTAATGTAATCGGCAAGAATATTCAGTGTACGAGGGAGATCGCTGCATCGAGTCGGCGCGAATAAGATGTATTTCCGTTTCATACGTAAATTTTAAGCTATACGCAAATGAAGAAGCAAATTGATTTCGAAGTTGACCTGGACATCCTTAAAATATTATTCAATATTGATGATGATTACTTTGCAAATTATACTAACTACCAATATTTGTCATGCGAAGCAACATTTTTTTTCGACAATGTCGAATCAGCTCTTATTAAAACTTTAAGGTTGATCCTATGCTGGACTTGTGACTGTGTAAAATAAATGAACATCGGCAATTTTCTTGTAATCCGGTCAGTCGCTCGCGACAATTTAGACCAATATGGGGCAATTCGTGAAAATCCACGTATCAATCTAATCACAATAACCAACGAAACAATAGCGGGGACTGTGGGCACAGCAGGGAACAAGGAACGAGAACACAGGGTATCATCCCGCATACGTCGAAAACACGGTATCCAATTATTCCATCCTTTTTTTTCATTTTTTTTTCGTCACTCGTATAAAATACCCCGAAAGAGTAAAAGCCTCGAGTGTGTCAGCGGGTTTTTATCAAGTGGCTGACTCGGTTGATACAGCTGGTACAAAAGCTCGCCGTGCTATAGTCGGTGCGAAACAAATGAGCGCGAGAGTGAAAGAGTGAGGGGTAGACGGCTGGAGAGAGAGAGAGAGAGAGGGAGAGAGAGAGAGAGAGAGAGAGAGAGAGAGAGAGAGAGAGAGAGAGAGAGAGAGAGAGCATATGAGATGTATATAACGATCCGAGCTGCTAGGCCGACGATAAAAGCTTTCTATCTCTCTCCCCTTCCCTCTCTCACAATATCACTATCTCCCCGACTCTTGCCGTTCTTTCCGCTTTCACAGCTCGCGAATGAACTCGTGCACGGAAGTAGAGGAATTGCGAATGAAAAAAAAATATGTGTACGTAACTAGCGCAGGAGGTAGATACGAAGGCGCGACAGAGAGAAGAAATGGAGAGGAATAGAGTTTCGGTGAGGAAAAAACAACAGAGACGAATAAAAGACACGGGAGGAAGGTGCCCTCTTGAAGTATATACAGGGTGTTCGCCAACTATTTGGACACAGAAAATAGCTATGTAATTGACGCCAGTACAAACGAAACGTTTTTTTTTCATAGGTTTCCGATGAAAATTCAATAAGATATTAATACGCACGGTTTGAAAGTTTGAGCTAATAAGATGCCATCAAACGCCCTATCGATAAGTACTGGGATTGCGAGTTCGAGCCCCGCACAAAAGTTTTCTTTGCACAGTTTTTTGCACTTTTTTTTGTAGGTATTGACAAAATAATTATTGATACACGAACGAGTCGAGGCGATAACAGAGAATAATTGTTTTGACCACTCACGGGACTCGATGGCATTGTTGGCTCATAGCTCAAACTTTCAAATTTTGCAAATTAATATCTCGGCCAATTTTCATCGCGGGATAATTAAATAAAAACTGTTTGCTGCCCAGATAGTTAGCGAACACCCTGTATATATAAAGCTTCGTTGCCTTCGGGGTAATTAAAAAATTACGAAGGCCACAGGTGATTATGGTCAGCCGAGTTTCTCAACTCTTGCGGTTTTTACGGTAGACCCTGATGATACATTAAACACCATACAGACAAAAATACCGACAATGAAACAAGTACATTGATATAGGTCTGTATATGCATGGAAAATAACAGAAAATCCGAAAAAAGGGTTATGACTTTTTTACGAACGTCGTCTATTACCTCTACCTTTTTCTTATTTTCTAGAAATTCTATGATATACGTCGGTTTTTATTACTCTAGTTACAACTTGAACGGCGAATATCTGTGCCAAAAATAATAGAATTTAAATGAAAGAATGTCGCTGAAACCGATTTTCGAGGAGAATTCACGTTGATGTATCGATTAATATCGTTTAATGCTTAAAACGATATTTCTTTTGACACGGATACATTGATCGAGAAATAATAAATAATGAAAAGCAATCAGTGAACCTATTATTCGAAAAGCAGTTCATCTTCGATACATTTGTAACACAACATCTGTCGGTCCGTCTGTTCGTTTATAATTCAACTTCTACAGAATGGGTTATGATACCGTTTCGACAATCTTGTAGGAAGTTTTTTCCGCAAGGTTTTAGTACCTATATGAGACATTATTATATGTTCGAAGGTAACGGAACTACGGTAATATTTTTTTTTCGACGTATCGTAAAACGCGATAGTAAGTGAGAGCCATCGGTTTGACGGCGACGCTGAATGACGGATGAGAACTTACGTTCGCTTAAGCTCCAGTGCGAGTGATGCAGGCGCGAAAGAGGAAGCAACTCATTTTATGACAGAAAGGTAGTCGCGCAGCTTCCGAATTCAATATATCAAAAGGCTATACTTTAGAGATTGTCGGAGGAAATGTTCATGACTGTTCATGAATGTTCAGTATTGGCTCTAACGTTGGCTCTAGAATTAGCCTACCGTTAGTCGAATGTTGGATTAACGTTGCTCCAACGTGGGGCCCAATCTCAGCCCCAGTCAGCTTGCTTGTTGTTTACCGTAAAACGCGAGAGCAAAAAACGTTATCGGCTTGACAGGGACGTGGAATGCGGGATGGAAAGCTGCTTCCAATGCGGCATCGAGGCATGGAGTGAGGGATGTGCGGGCGCTTGAGGGGCATCAATTTATTCCATCTTAAGAAAACGCGCAGCTTCCGAATTCAATATATCAAAAGGCTATACTTTAGAGATTGTCGGCGGAAATGTTCATGACAACGTTGGACCGATGTTGGCCCGATGTTGCTGGCCCCGGTATTGGCTCTAACGTTGGCTCTAGAATTAGCCCACCGCTAGTCGAATGTTGGATTAACGTTGCTCCAACGTTGGGCCCAATCTCAGCCCCAGTCGGCTTGCTTGTTGTTTACCGTAAGACGCGAGAGCAAAAAACGCTATCGGCTTGACAGGGACGTGGACTGCGGGATGGAAAGCTGCTTCCAATGCGGCATCGAGGCGTAGAGTGTGGGATGTGCGGGCGCTTGAGGGGCATCAATTTATTCTATCTTAGGAAAAGGTCGACTGCTCAGCTTTCTACGGTCTATAAAGTGTTAGCCCCTAGTAATAAATGGACGATTGTGATATTATCAAGAAGCCCTGCCATAGAATAAAGATTTTTCAATAAATTATATTATGGCACTTGTTGAGTTAACAGCTGGTAAAAATTACCTGATCCACATACATGGGTTAAACCTCCCACATAAGTTCTCCCACAGCCGTGGGGAGAACTTATATTTATGGAATGATCGATTCCCGCCATTTCGCCATTGCAAATTTTTACAACCGTTTTGTACACGCCATTTTTGTATAACTATAGTTATACAGGGTGTCTCATGGTAAGCCGCCCAGTCGAACATCATTTAACGATAAAATTTCCTGAAAAAACATTTCGAACAAAAGTTTTTTATGTTTGTATGTAAAATATAAATCTGCAAAGAATATACTGGTTCCTTTGAAAAAGGAGGAAGTTGACCCTGAAATGACTTTGAAAACTTCCATCTGACCCCAAACACGTAGGTAATCCCATTTTATGTCACCCTTTAAACCTTGACACTTTTATATGAAATATTTTGTCTGAAAATGCTATTGTTCAAAGATATTCAACTGAGAGGTTTAAAATGGAACACACTGCACACACACACACACATATATATATAAGGATAAAAGACTATATTTATATTTTCATATTTTTTGTTTTCGCTCGCAGAGATCGCAATTATTGTCCAATTTTAAACGTTTTATTGAGCATCAATCTCCATGATCTCTACAACATTGTGAGAAAGAGAGAAAAAAACAGAGGGCAAGAGCGAAAGGGAGAAGGGCGGGCTTAATTGTCGTCGCTCACAATTCCACAGCCTCCTCGCATTAATTTCAAAATTAATGAGATTTATAAAACCTGTTCGTCGCCGGATATCTCCCGTCGCGTTCGTGTCTCTTCGTATTACTTTGCGGGACGCCAGAGGCTTCGTAGATCGTTAGAACTGACGTATACTTCGTTTGTCCGAAAAGTAACAACTTGTTCGTGTCAGTATAAATGTCGCAATTTGGAAGGTCGCAACGAAATAGAGTTCACCATCGTAATATATTGCACGATTTGATAAGGAAATAATTAGCAAAAAGCGTAAACAAATAAACATCAATCGAAAGCAGGGCGAGAACGCCGGGAGCTGAATTCGATAAATTTCATCCACGGATATCAGAAATCATGAAAACAACTTTAAAGGTCCAATTGAAACCTAAACGGATCACAATAATTACCTGTACCAAAAAGGAAAATGCAAAGTTTGTTAGAGAGTACCGGCGAGAATCGACTGGTACTCTGGCGTACTGGTCTGTAATATGCGCCACGCCACTTGCAGGCTGGATATATATACAGGTATATATCGAACTCGGTAGTTGGGAATTACGAAGGTGTGTCAGGCGACGAACGACAATCCGCAAAGTTTCTGTGGATTTACTCCACGCTCTTCCCACCCGCCTCCTCGTTCTATAAACACACATTGGTCGCACCGGAAGTGAGTCTCTGCAGCTCGAGGATCGGCCGGCCAAAGCTCCTTCTGTATCGAAGAGACAACGCGAGACACACTACTGTGCAAGGAAATATTTCCGGCGGCAGATTGTTTAGTTTCAGTATATGTATCGCGCAATTCACGACATGCAAACGCGCGAGCACAAACTCACGTTTACTATGTATACGTGTAGTGAGGAATACGTACCGCACAACAGAAAAGCGTTACCGCATCCTATGGGGGACGAGGCAAACGTGAGGTCGAAGAGAATCCAACAACTCGAGAAACTAACGTCGTTTCCCGTAATTCCCATTAGACTTTGTCGTTGGCAACGATACTCTCGTTAGAAACCTACCCCCTGGCCCCATCACCCTCTCTTTCGATTCAAGCATATGGGTGGCTAGGTCATGCGGAGAAGAGGGCTCATTATGGTCCCTGCAGATCCGGAGACGGTTTACTCTCGTGGTAAAGTTTTCGACATATATATCGTTTGCGAATAATAATATATGGTTAAAGGGTTCGACCTTGATATATGTCGATGAAAATTACAGGTTAGGGCAATTTTTCGACAAACTGAAGGGCGAACAAATTCTACGACAGAGTACCAGCTAAAGAAATACTGGTGGATTGAAATTCACATAATTCTTCGTTATTATTATCGAGCATTTAGCAGTTATTATTTATGAGAAATATTTTTCATGTTCGAATATTATGACGCATCATGCCACAAGTTTTATTATATCGCCTTATTTATTTTTATCTTGTCGGGTTAATAGTTGATAATTTGGGCAGTTAGAGATGTAATGGCTATTAAAACAACCCCCCCCCCCATTCCACGATGTATGTATCGATGTCGCGATGTTCAGGTATTAAAAGGCACTCACGATTGACTTGACACCGCGTATTCTATTATTTGCGATATTTTCTGTTCTATTTTCCCTTACGATTAGTGTCGGGATACTACGCAATGCATACAATTATAAGATGTTAATGAAAATTGAGATGTCTTTCTGTTCGTATGAACGTTTTCCTTTTTTTGGTCCAAAAATGGAATCAATTCCACTCATTTTCGAGAACACTTAAAATTGTATAAAATGAAAATTTACAGCACTTAACCCTTTCAGTCACAGCGGGACCGCTACGGTCCCACCTAAATAATTATCATTTAAAATCTCTTACATTCAAGCAAATTAGTTGCAAATGGATATCCAGGGGTTTCAAGGGTCGCTATTTCCGAATATAAGGTCAGATTTTTTAAATTCACAGTGGCGGATCCCCTATAGTTGACCCATATGGACATTTCTGCATACTTGTAAACGCGTATGTAACTTGTAGAGAACTGAGTCCGAAAACTTTTAGATTAGGTTTAGGGTAGTCCTATCGTTACAGCGTTTCCATTAGATTTCACTGGAAATTTGCAGAAACGTTCTTTGATGTCATATGTACAGATGTGTAAAATTTCAGGGACCTTTATCGACTCAAAAATCCACATATTTGTTCTTGAAAATCGTCATTTTTCATAACCTCCCATTAGAGCCCGTGTTAAATATCGCAATATTATATAATGAGTATCTCGATTTTTTGGTCGATGAAGCCAGTTAAAATTTTGCATACATTTTTATATGACACCAAAGAAGCTTTAATTAGTTTTTTATAACAATCTTATGGAAACAAATTTCATGATTTTGTTTATAATATAATACATAAACTTTAGGTAGGATCAATTACAATTTTGAGTATGTTGTTCTTTAGTCGATTTGCAACGACTTTTCTTAATTGACTTAATCGCTCAGTCCACTTGGAATATGAGAAAAAACGGGAATAAAGTTTAAGTGCCCCCCCCCCCCCCCCAGGACTTCCGTAATAGATGTGTTAGTTGGAAAGTCTATTTAGTGTAGGAAAGTTAGACGTCTAGAACGCAAGGGCTACGATAATCGCAAATCCTAGGTGTCAGTACATAGAAGGCAGTCAGAATTAAGACATATTCCACAATATAATTTGAATCGAAGACGTTGTGCTCATTATAGCACTAATAAAAATGAGCAAAGATGGCATTGGACATGTTCAATATGCCAAGGATGGTTATGCTTGAATTATTTTTTCCAAGCATACGAGAATATAAAGAATATAGTGGGATAGAAACACTGAATACCAAATGAAAAAGAACAGCAAACGCGGAGAAAAAAAACAAACAAAAAAGGAGGAACTAGGAACTCTCCACGTCCATGTTGTTACTTCCGGGTAACACTAAACGAGAGTTACAAACACGAGTTACAAAATATCGAATGGGCGTGATCTTCGCATTCTCTAGCTCATGCATGTGTTTCCTAACGTGCCAGTAAGTATCCTGTTAGTGCATCTAGCGCCAGCCTTATGTTCACACTGCTCACACCGGACGTTGCCAATTGTGACAAATGTGGGTGTTGCTCCTCCACCTATTTACCGATCTCCATCTTCATCTGCCACCTAGTAGTCAGCGGTATCGGTAGCTCTGGCCTAAATGGAACGTTTTTTACCCTTCTCCTAGCTAGTTTGTCTGTCCTTTCCTTGTCGGACATCTGTTCTGTCTCGAGACTCTGATCAGCTGGAACTTACTCGGATTCATGAGAACCTGCTCTGCTTCCTGGCCTTACGAGCGAAACTAGATTTGCATGACTCCAGAGCCCGCGGCGTAATTTAACAGCCCGAACATGTAGGATCTTGTTTCTGTAGCCCGTAATGTTCCACTCTAACGGATATCCTACTATGATCGCGATCTCTGCCTAATATACAGTCCTCTGATTACTTCATGGGTCTCTCTATCTTCGAGTTATTGGGGTCTACTCCTGCACCGGGTTGGAGCGCCTATGTACCAGCTTAAGTCGAAATACTTGGATGTGTAAGAATCTCCAGACTCGTGAATTCGGCGAATCAAACTGTTCGATATCACTATTCGAACAAACTGTATAATCCAGAGCCTGGTCCAAAAGTCCAAATTGGCAGAAACTTTATATTTTCATTGAAAGAAATGTACGAAGGGTGTAAACAAATGTGTACAACCGCTTTGGCAACTTATTCTATATACTACCCTCCTTCACTCTATATGAAATCCTCTAGACTCCCCTGGGACTGATTGTAAACTATGTTATTCCAATATGGGATGGAAAATAGGTTTAAAATGTGTAGTGGGCCATACGGAGGTCTACGAATTGAGTGGTATAATCTGAATAGAGTTTGGGAGATTATGTGATAGAATTGGTAGGTATTGATATCAAGGCAGAAGACCACCTCCTATCTACGTAGCAATCCCTCAATAGTCGCTCTATCCGTTCATTCTGGATTTCTTAGTTTGTGGAATATTCTAAACACTCATCTTTTTTATTTATAACGAGAAATTTTTCACGATAATGACGCTCAATAATCTACTAAGTTATTAACATTATAGCGCGGAAAATTAAATTCAAAGATCGTTAAAAATGGCTCTCGATTTTCGGCTCTCCTACATAGCAAATAAAAGCGGTGTGTCGGTTACTTGCCAGGGAAGGCCCAGTGTTGAACATTCAGTCATTGGACAATTATTGGTGCACCCTTGCTATTGGCAATTGAATGTTCTCAGTAATGATATCAAAATGGGCACATTGGGTGACTAATCACTGAACCATCATCGTACATCATACAATGGCTGATTGCTGGCTGCTTTTCTGACGACCGGCGTCCTATGTGGGTACGTATTCTAGAGCAAAGTGGAATCCCAAGTCCGATCCAAGTAGGATTGCTCGTCCGAATAACCGTAGCACCTACGATCTTCGGAAATTTATATGCAGAGGTTTGTAATTAGCACTGATATGAAGTTCAATTAAATTAATTTTGCTATACTAAAGAGTACGTTGAGGAAGAAACGATAGAACGCTGTGAGATTGAAGGGTCAGTGAGGTAACACGTGCTTCGAAAATTGTCCGGTAAGGGCGTGAGTTGTCGTACCAAAGTACCAAAGAATCGTAGGGAGTGAAAGGTCGGAGCGTATGCGAGAGAGGGAGAGAAAGACAGATAGAAAACGAGCTGGAAGCGCGTGATGTCAGAGCGGCGGGTGGAGGGGGTAGAGGCGCGAGCCATGGGTAGCTTGGTGGGGGTAGACGCACAGAGTGAAATGGAGAGGCTGCAGTTCGGTATTATCCACGGCCTCGCTCACACATAGTTGGCTCCAGAAGTCGTCTTTGACCTTCCTAAGAACAATTCCCAATTCATGATTATCGTTTATAACGACGCCGCCGCCATTTTTCTTCGTACCAAGTTCGAACGTTGGTGATAATCATTTTTGATCTGTATCCAGATATACATAGGCATACTTGACTCGAGACTCGACCAAGCCTTCTACTCGACTCAACGTGTATAATTATAAATAACAATCAAATGCATGCACAAAAAAGATAGACCTCGCGTGCTTGACTAAATCATCCACGAAATTCAATATTCGAGGATAAAGAATATTTTTCGTGGATCCGAGATTTGTTATTCGATATTGACGCCGAGAGAAAAATGCTAAAAATATAAGAGACGTTCGTAACACCGGTGTGTATGGCAACAGAGCAAGGGTGTAACTCTCGCACACGTAGCGGTAAAAAAACGAATCAAGAGCAATTGCCGAACAGTCGGCAATTCATATTTTTTCTGTCGTGAGATTCGTCATGTTGGTCAAATAGTACGAGCTTTTGGTACAAGTGTAACGCACAAAACAGCGACTGGTGTGTCGTGTACAAGAGAGCTAGCACATAAGGCATTCTCTACGCATAAAAGAGCGTTTGCCGCGCACACGGCCGGCAAAAACGAAAAGTTGTAACGCGCGAGGAGAGGCCGCTACGATCGGGTTGCAGAGCGAGCGAGAGAGCGAGAGGGAGAGAGAGAGAGAGAGAGAGAGAGAGAGAGAGAGAGAGAGAGAGAAGGAGCGAGCGTCGAGTGTCGAGAAGAGCAGCGCGGCAGTCGCTCGTCTGACTTCGTGCCGTCTAGTCGTCATTTTCGTGGTGAGACAACGTCGCGGCACGTTTCCTTCGCGGAGAATCTTTCGCCCAGTAATAAAAAGATAATATAAAAAGAATAATATTCGTATGTAAGTTACAATTAATCGGGGTTATAATCGTTTCGGCAACATTTTTCCGCGAGTGACGTGAACTTCGTTGACTGCGAAGCAAACGATATTTTTTCGTTTGTTAACTTGTGGAGTTTGTGTGTTTCTTGTGTCGAGATATATCGTTTGTTTGTTTTATTTTTGTTTGGTTTTAAAACAATCGATAGTGAATAAGGAAAAGAACGGAGAACAAAAATGACCGCGAAGAGATTCGTCATGCTTCCGGTATTCGCGATCGGCTTCATCCTCGTCGCTCTACTGGCCGGCGTTGATGCCCTCACTGTCGACGCTAAAATACGCGAGGACTCCAATCTATCTCAGGTGTGTTTCTAAATTAATGATACGATATCGATAAGAAATTCTTGAAAAACGGCTTCTTTTTACATACCGCCGTTAATATTTCTTAATGAAAAAAATAACGAGTATTAAAGTAAGGAGAAGATACGGTACCAAATGTGTTTGAATCGAAAAACCAGTCATGAGCGAGGAAATATTATTCGGCTTCGTTATTCCCAAAGCGAAACACGTGCGCGCACGCAACTGTCAAAGTATTCCAGAATCGCGGACGACTTTGAAACTCTTTCTGGAATTTACGGCAACCGACGCTGCTGGTACCCGCTCGCATGTTGAGTTTCACTCCGTCCGCTCGTTCGCGGAATCTCACCGTCTCCTTTCCTCCGTGGTCGTAGCGGTTTCGTTGTCTCTTTCTCTCTCTCTCTCCCCGACATCCCGACGGTTATAACGCAGCGTGGAGAACGGCAACGTAGCGAGCGGTTGGTCGTGACTCGAGGTCTCGGTTCTCGAGCACACGAGACACTGTAACGCGTTGCCGGTTCCCTTGTTCGGACCAAACTCTTCTTCTCGTTTCGCTACGAGTGTCATCTTATAATATCGCGGAAATCTGCGCATTAAAGCGTTAATAAGTCTCTTTACTTTCTCATCGAGAATTTATCGTTTTCGCGACAATGAAAGAGAAACGTATTTTCAACGCCAGAATAATTTAACGTTCCAAATAGATTGACTTTGGAAAGAAGTGTTCGACTGCGCGCGAAGGCACTAAAAAAAGGAGTTTACGATCGTGACGATAAAAATTTGGCTTCGTTGAACAATATACGAATTTCAAGAAAGAATATAAATTTGAAACAAATGTTTCGGTACGTGTGTCCTGTTCGAATGAAATATCACTGACTATCGACGAACAAGGGACTCGAGAGTGAAGGAAGCAGTGTTGCCACTTCATCGCTTTTGTTACGCCATCAAATGTTTCGTTGTGTCAACAAAATGTACGATCGTAACAACTGGACGATCCAGTTATTGATTTTGACCTTCCGTCGAGTGACACGCTCGCGTTTGTACATACTTTTGTCGTTAGTGCAACAAAACATGTTAGTTGGCGGTTCGACACTTTTCTGTATATAACTTGTATTACTGTTTGTAATAAAATGCAAGTTACAACCGAATATTTTTAACATTACTTCGGCTCCTTTTTTTGCACGCGTCTATGTCATACACTGAACAAAATTACATCATATGTAACTTCCGAATGGCTTATCCGATCGATGCGAAGTTTCACAGGCTGGTAGAACTTCCGACTTTCCTTCGATCGATCTAATTTTGATGCGACGACTCGTTCGGATTGGGAGGAATTCAATTTTTTTCAAAAAAGTCTGTTGAGTCTCCAGCTTTAAGTTTCGGGCGGTTGGGTTAATTTTTTCATACAAAAATATAATATTAGAAAATACTTATCTATATTAACCCTAGAAAGATAATCTACGTCTCGGAGGCGCCCGTACATGGGTATCTTTAATGTAATTTGCAATATCGTTATCTACCTAGGGTTAAGTTTAGCGAAAATCGACCGAGTTTTTATGTTTTTTTTATTTTTATTTTTATTTCTCCAAACCTACGACTTTCTCGTCCAACGACTCAATATTCAGAAATTAATAAATCGTGATTGTCTTCATCTCTTACGTTTTGTCTGAGGATGAGGCGCCTCGTAAACGTTATACTTATTGGCATACAAATAAAAATTCATCTTAATAAATATTCAAAATTTTAGTGTACATAGCTTATTAAAGAATACGTAGAGATTTAAGGGCCCAACTTCGAATGGTCGAGTTCAAATGATGTCAATCATTCTGTAAATTGGAATTTGCCACTGCTCCCTCGTGAGACTTACTCACGCGCAACATCGATTTCCTTTACGAGGAAGTCATTAGTTTTATGTCTGCCCAAAATGTCACGGTCGAGCTTCGTTTCGGAGAATATTTTTATTTTTTCAATTTTCCTTATTTTCGAATTTTACGTCAAGCATCATCGCACTCCGGGTAAAAATGTGACTTGAGATTCCCGACTTTCTAGCTGTTCCCGGCTGGGTCTGTCCAGCGCAGGTAATATGAAAAGAGGCCTTTCATGGTACAGGCCGGGAATGACCTAACGGGGCAGGGCGGCCCCGATCCCGCACCTGTGACGCGCCGAAGCCGATACAAGCCGTTTCGAGATTAATTAGGAAAGATGAAGCTCCGAGTTTTTCCGATCGAAATGTTTACTCAGGAATATGAGAAGATAATTGATCATGTTACCTTAAAACTTATAACTCCTGGATGAGGCATCGATAAGGATAAATGATACGTCACGCGTTACCTGACGTTGCGAAGGTCCTCAATATGCATATCGGGAGAACTGGAGGCCCTGATGAAATGTGATTGAACCAGCTCGTCCGATAAAGTTAATCACAAAAAACTAGGTAGATCCTGCAAGTAATTGGGACGAAAGCAACGGCAAATTTACAAACGAAATTTCGTTCACGAAGGACGTATCGTCAAAGTGCATTTCCTGCGTATATGGAAGTTTATAGAGGAGTTAGTGGAAATGAAACGAAACGATGAAAAATTGTTATGAGAAAGGAAAATCTGAGTGAAAGGAAATGAGAAGAATAGAGGAAGTAATTATGAATCGATCCAATACCCGTTTCGTTTTAATAATCGAATGACATCTGTATACATACATATACCTATACATAGACGTAGATCCGTATATACTTATGCATAGACACACATGTATAGACATATATACAGTAAGTGTAATCGTAAAATCGAAATAGCTTCCATTAAAATCGATGATAGGATCGTTTCTATATAATTCGTCAGATCTATCGAAACGAACCGAGATTGGTCGACCAAGAAAATTTACGCGACACGCTATAGAGACCATCGTGATTGAAACCTTTCTATTGCTCCGCCGGTAACTTGAAAATCCTTATACACACTTGGTTTGAGTCACTCGATAAGGGTAAATATCGATAAATTGAGACGCTTGTGGTGATTTCCGTGCTTGAAAAGAGTACTCGTAAAATAAGAGAGAATGAAAGAACAGTGAGAGAAGGTGGATGGATATAGAGGGGATTCGAAGACAAGTAGGAAGTAGACCGCAGTACTAAAAAAAAGTGATTCCCGAGGGCACCGTAGATGGGAATTTTATCTCGAGGAAATGACAAGAACCGAGAGATGCTAAATACGACAGTTTCTCAGTACATTATGATATCACGTGGCTCCAAGGTAAATGTAGCGAATAGATCGTATAAATTCGCAAGAGAATACCAAAGTTTTCCAAGGGCGATTCGAATCAATGATTTATTTTTTATTTTTATTGCCCATATAATTGATAATTAAGTTTATCGTCATGCCGTAAATGGCAAAAGAAAATTACCGATGAAAAGCGCGAGAGGGGGGGGAGTAGAGGGAGGGAGTCGAGACGGTGATAAAGACGAGGGGAACTTGGATCGCGACATTTAGTGCCTTTTATCGGGCGTAAAACACGTCAAGTATAAAGTCGATGGTTGGCGAGCACTCGAAGCCGCAAAGAACACTCTTTTTGCGCTGTGCACCTTCACACACACACAGGCACACACATAAATAAACATCTAATCGTGTATATATATATGCGTGTGTGTGTGAAAAAGAGTGATGCGCCATTATGAAATATACAGAGAGCGACGCGTCTGTATGGTGTATGGCCAATTCGCTACAGCGCCCGCGCTGTTCCTTTGACGGGGTTTTCCTTTTCTTTTATGCTCTTTCAGCCCCTTACTTTTTGTTCACGCTTTACTTCCATCGATGTTCTCGCTTCGTGTAACTTGCCTGAATAATCGAGAGCACCCTGGACGTTTGCCATTGTGAACTATGTGTATCGGTTTACCGGTAAAAGTCCCCCACGTTTTTTATGTTGCGTCGAGCTCGCGAGGTTCTACCTCGAAACGTTTAATTCCTCAGCGATAATTATTTAATTCAGTTTTTCGATAAATTGAAGTTTACAACGAAAAGTTCGTTTCTAGATATCCGTGGTCGATTCGTTCGACCAGTAGGTATTTAAAATTCGAGTTCTCGACGATAATTAAAAATATCGACGCTACAATTTATTATACACCCAGTTTTATGATACTTGAAAATAATATTTTCCGCCGTTTTTTTTTTTTTTAACACCGGTCATTTATTTTTTTCTTATATCGACCTTTTTTTCTACCACCTTCTCTTCCCATCGAGGTTTCTTCCAACCGTGACAATCTTATTGGCATTTGCTACAATTCAACGTAAATCGGGGAAGAAATTTTATTCATTACTTTACCTCGCGATTAAAGCCAACTCACGATCTCTACGAGTTTTACCGTGATTAAGCCCTCGTGTCGCATCTGCAACTGACGTGCACCGGGCTCTCGTCCCGTCGCCATAAAAAAAAAAACAAATAAAAAAAATAAAAAAACCACCCGCGCGACCCTCCACTTCCGGTTTTTCGAGCGCGTTACACACGCTCGACACGCACCCGACGATCGGTTCTCGCCATACTGCGCATTATGGATACATGCATGAATATATACCATATAGATATAGATAGAGTAAACCGTGCACGACGAGTCGACATACGCTCCGTGTAGTTTGTTTCTCGTTCCTTTTTTTCCTGTCCGACCCTTTCTCTCGAGCTTGTTGTTTTAATCGATCATGTGTGTATATACGTACACGCACGGACACTCTGCACTGACAAAAGTCATTTCGTGTGAGTCAGAGCCACCAGGACATTTCATTATCCCGAAGACGAGACGTGCGTCGATAAAGAACGAAATTAATATGAAACTT
Source organism: Netelia virgata (assembly GCA_951802705.1). Classification (NCBI taxonomy): domain Eukaryota; kingdom Metazoa; phylum Arthropoda; class Insecta; order Hymenoptera; family Ichneumonidae; genus Netelia; species Netelia virgata. Next base: position 25,547,357 of record OX637867.1, on the reverse strand, counting down.
TGTTTCACGTTTATATTTACTTTAGCAGAAAAAATCACTCGGTCTTGACCAATTAAATAAGTAGTTATTGAAGCTTCGACTTAATATTAATAAATTGAATTTATGAAAATCATTCAATCTAAATTAATTATTATTTTCGAATTACGAAAATGGATCACAGTTCGGAGGAAAAAACACTATCGTTTTTTAACGATCTCGTGCGTTTCATTCAACTGTTCTCTATACATTGATGTAGGAATAAAGAAATTAATTAAGGGTGTTGCTAAATCATTTTTGAAAGGTGGGGGAAGCAACGAATTTCGTATGTTAATACATTGTGCGACGTCATAAATGCCAACTTATGGTAGCAAGATACTCATGATGTGTAGGGATGTATATCGCGAAGTATACGGTACAAAAAATTATTATTTACATATATATTTATTTGAAAGAGTTAGGATTATAAGGAAATTAATTTTGTATAATTAAAAATTCTATTGAAATAGACACGAGCTTTGGCAACGTAGCACAATTCCCTCGTAATTCGAGGGTGTTAGTTTGAATACAGTGACGGTCGCAGATCGGCAGCTGCCTTCGCGCGGTTGATGCCGGTCGGTGTTTTCAGCGTTAGGTTTTCCATCGTTTTTGATATATCTCCGACGTTGCCACCTTTCAATACATACATCTTAACAAACCTGACTTTCCCGTGAACGAGTTGCATATTTTTCATACTTTCTCATTAATTAAATCGATAAGCTGTCTTTTTTTTTTTTGGGGAATATTACTCTGTATACAATTTTCGTTTTTTGGGTCACTTTCTTCGTAAACACGGAAGTTATACGCGAAAAACTGAAATGGGAACGATGTCAGCCCATACAACGTAGGCGTAAACTTTAAAAATTAATATTCAATAAACGCGTGCGGTAAACTCCGTTTTCAAAGTCAAATTTTGATTAATATCGATTCGCCCCAATATTGTTTAGCAAGAACTTTAAACGTTCGTTACGTCAAAGCTACATATGGGAAAAGATACGTATGGGAAACAGGGATGAAGGAAGAAATCGTCCTTGAAGCTAGTCGCGAGAATAATACGTGTGTGGGATTTCATATTGATATGTCACATGAGATGATCTTTTAGTTCGCTGTGCGAGCACATGTTCCAGATTCGTTCGAGCTAAGATCGTACCGCGTACTGTGCAGATGGCTTTATATGCATGGGACATTCCAGTCCGTATGGACAGACGTGTGACTTTTAGCTTCTGGAATTTGGTCGGAAATTTTTCATACAGTCGTTACAACCGTAAAATCCATCCAATTTTTCGTCGATTTTTTCGACCAGACTAGATAAAATAATAAATAAATTAAATCACGCGATTCCAAAGGTCGTACATAATTAAACAATATTTGAGAATTTGCAGAAGTGCATGCACTCGCTTCAATTTTTGGAACATACGCCGTCCGAAATGTCTTTCGTACGCTGGAAATGGTTGAAAAATATTTATAGTCGAGAGAATATTTTTCTGGTTTTTCTGAATATATTGTAGATAAGTATATTATACGTTGAACATTATTCAATTCTGATAGTTTTTTGTGTAATACAAACGATTACCGGTCAAAGCGGGAATATGGTTATATTTTTTTTCATATTTAACACCAAAATTTGTAACACTTTAGATTGTCAAATTCTCAAATTACGTCTAATTCCTTGTCGCGTGCCGAATAAAATCTAACCCACAAAATGAACAAATGAAAAAATTTGTTGTAAACAAAAATGGCATTGGAGTACCAAAGAGTGATGACTTTCATGGACCTATCGGCTTAACCTGGAACGCCCCATACGCTATAACACGTATATATGTTGTGCATACGATCCAAGACAACGTTCTAGGATCCGATTACGCCGCCAAGCCAATTCTGGTAGCGGATTCGTTTCCACTGGCTAGATTACACCGGTTACACCACTATATACATATCGTTTTTGTTACGACCTTCGACGCTAAGTCTAGATCAATATTACGTATTATCGCGTGTGTATTACTGTTTCTAAAGATTTAGCCACACGCCAGAAGCTTTGCAAATTCTCATTCATTTTTCTCTAACAAATATATTCGTGAGAAGCTGACGCTCGTTTCCATCTCACGATATGCAGAACACCGGTTATATAATTTTTCGATGTAATTTTCGTACAATTTTTTTGATATTTATAACATATTTTATTATATATTGAACAGAAATTGCGCATTTGCTTACCCGAGTTCTTTCTCCAAGAAAATAATATTTTGGAGATTTATGATTACGAAAATAAAAAGTCTTTTATCGATGCCCCCCCCTCCTTCTAAAAGACAAAATTTGTATTTGTTTCGAGGGGACGAAATATGTTTCGATGACGTAACAAGACTGGTATTACAAAAGACCTGAATTCATTTCGAAAAGAAAAATTCAACGACAAAAAAGAGAGAAATGTATGGGAGATAGAATGTAAGAGAGCGAGATATATTTAAAACGTAATTCAGGCCAATCAACGAAAGGAGAGTTCGGGTCAATTGGTTGGGCATCGTGATGCGGTCGTAGCAGGCGATACTCCGTAGCTAATTGGTTAATTGAAGCGTGTCCACAGTGTTCCCGAGGTCTCTCTCTCTCTCTCTCTCTCTCTCTCTCTCTCTCTCTCACTCTCTGACACACACACACACACTCTCTCTCTCTCTCTCTCTCGATCGTGATCATCTTTCCTCGTGCACGTGTTTCTCTCATGCTCGTTCACTTCGATCAGAAAACACGCCAATGGCTTCTATCGTGTACTGCCCAAGCCCATATCTTCGGCGATCGTGATTCACTCGTAATTTTGCACGTTTTCCGAGAACCCTCTCGGTGCCTCTTTTGTCTCACGAGAGGCTCGCAACGATTTCCGGCAATCGGCGAACCACCGATCGTACTAACCCAACCGATAATTTATCGCTCGTTTGCTCGTCTACTCGTGAGCACGTACGACGACGCCCAGGAGTTCCGATAATGAACCCGTTACGCTCGGCCTTTTATTCAATTTTACGAAAAATCAAACAACAATTATTAGAGTTCATTCAAAAATTAATTTAAAATATTGACAAATTATTCGATATTCAGTTGTAAATGGCACAAATGATTCCATTATTCGTATACTCGAGAGGAATGTGGTAATTGTGGCAACCGTTCAAGCATCCTATTACTAGTGATAAATGTTTATTCGCAATCGATTTGAAAATCTTGGGAACGATGTAAATATGATTTGTTATTAACTGATTATGATATTAATTAACTCGAACTTTATTTAGAAATCATAAAAATGATCTCATTTATTTTAAAGAGCTGTTAGTAATTAAGATTTTTCAGCTCAGTTTTTATTATCATTGACGGAGAAAATTATCAAATTTTCGACTTCTTGTGTTCGACGTAGATTCTTAAAATCTTCAAGAGAAAGTATAGTTTTGTTTTCTGAATAATCTTACAATTCTAAATTGCAAATGACGCTTTTACGTAATCTTTAATTTTTTATAAGAATATGTAATTTCCAGTCCCGTTGCTCGCTCTACGACTCGTCGAGAAATCTGATGTTCCGACAGCATCGGTTCCAGTAGGTACCGCGTGCCACATATACGTCAGTGAATTTACGTCCATTCCATTTCTATCTCCGGTGACCGGTGAATCTTAGCAGAAAATATTACTGCTTGGAAAAGTGTTTAAAGAGCCCAATGAAATAAAATATTTTGAAAGCAACGAAAATGACCTTCGACGAGAGAAATCTCGTTTTGTTTATTCCTCCTATTTACCGCTCGTCACTCAACTTAAATCGTTCCTTAATAACCATATGACGGACTCGTGCCAAAAGATGATGAAAATCATATTATTCGAAATTTTTTAAATACAAAAGATACAAAACATACATAATTTTTTCAATACTTACAGATTTAGGATTCAGGATTTTCTGATTTCAACTCTGGTGATGTTACCTTAACCTTCGAAGCGCCACTTGTTGCAATTACATCTGCAATCTCTTCAATCAATTAATGTATCCGTGATATTAATTCAATGCATTTCCAAAAATACAATTTTCGGAAAATTCGTCTCGAACCTTTTCCTAAAGCTTTCACCGAAATTTTAAAAGCTCCGGGTGTGAGAAAATATACCGACATGCGTATATATATTACTGCTTATACTATTCGACCTGCGATACCTTCCAGAAATTGTATGAAATTGGGAAGTTTTTTTTTATATTAAAAATTACACGACTTGAAAATAATCGACATGGTCTTACTCACAAGGGTTGAACATGCATTGTACTATTATTATTATTATTATTATTATTATTATTATTATTTTTTCAATTATTTATCACTCTCCAAAGGGAGTGGGGTCGATTAGACCTCCAATGACTATTATGTCACAATCTGAAGGTGTGACTGACAAGGGTTAAATAAGAATGACAAAGAGAAATGAATCAGGACCCGCATCGTAGAATTCTAATGGTGAAATCAATGAATACTGATTCGCCGGCGATTAATTCAATGAGTAATTACCGCTGGGCCACTGCTGCATTCATCTATATTTACGACGCCAGTGTATCGCCACGTTTAAGCTTTGGTGTATTGCATACGTGTGTCTGTGTGTGTATACGAGTATATGTATATGATATAGGAGAGAGGTCAATTGCATTACTTTTCCTTAAAAAAGAAGATGTGTTATTTATTTATCAGACCCAAATCCCACTGATTTTGCACAGCAACGCTGTATTCAATCCGATTATGCGACTGCCGCGATCAACTGTGTCAGTGTGGATTACTTACCATGGATGGATGGATTAATTACCATTTTGAAAATTGCATATAAACTGTTAAGCCACTGTGTCGCACCACTGTAGTTATCTCTCGATAGTGCATTGCAGTAAAGACTATCGCATAATCAGACACATGTTTTCGGATGTTTTTTGAACAAACAGAATTATAGAAATTACTTCAGTTATCTATCGGCACAGAGAAAATTTAATTTTTTCGTATTTCATAAAAACCTTTTTATTTTCATCTATTAAATTCAATTTCCATTGGCAATAATATCAATTAAATTAAATATACCTTGAATATTTTTAATTGACGGTTCGAAACGCAAACTAAAAATTTGTTATCGTTTTTTTGTTTGCATTTCTCGCGAGTTCGCCGAGCGTTCGATGAATTTGTTGTTCGGTTGGTCACAGGCAGAGGACGAGGTGGTTGTAGTCCTTCATTGCTGAGTCGCCCTTTTATGCAATTACTCTGATCTTAGTATTCAATATATTATTGGAAATTATAACAATTGAGTTTGATGATGCATCGAATATTTCCATCATTGTTACATGAACTGTGTAATTTAACGGTCGCGACGCTTAGTGTGAGCTATATCCATTTCCGCCATAATTTTCATTCGCGCACTCGTCTTTCGCTCGCATATACTCTCCCGTTATTCCATGACGGGTGACAACCGTCCGACATACTGGAGATATCGATTCCCTCTGCGAACGATCGAACTCGATTGATATAAGCCCGAGCGCAGACTGCCACCTAATTGGAGAGGCTCCACTCTTCTCGGTATGTATACGTCCATATAAATATATAAAGGGCTCATTTCCCCTATTAACCATCGAGCCATCCGATGCAAACTTCGTTAATTGTCTGCATTTTCACATCTTACTTTATATTATAAATAGATCATTTGGAAAGAAACTCCTTGTTTGTGGATTTTCGAAAACCTCCAGACTCAACGGTTTTCATATATAGGAAAATTAATCTCCTTTCATAAATATTCCACTATATTATATTCATTAGCATTTTTAGAAAAAACACATTGACCTCTCCACGTAAAAAATCGTATTTCAATGTCTCTTTGTAATGAGCTGTTCGAAATAATAAGACTTTAGCATACCGATTGATTAACTAGGGTTAATTTTCCAATGTATGAAAAGAGATCGATCTTGAGTTTTTCGAAAAAGCCTCCGAGGCTTAAACTTTCCTAATGATTGATTTTTATAATGTAAGATACGATCTCAGAATGTCGGGGTGTATTAGAAAATTGGGTATTTTATATCTCGGCGCGTGTTCAATGATGAAACGACTTATACATCGATACGAATACGTATAAGGTATAGTACACTTAGATTCGTACATACATAGAGAATAAGCAGCTTGCTTCTGACCGACAACACTCAGTATCATCGTGTTCGTGGTGATCATTCCATACTCGAATATACGTATGTAGTGATTCGCAGTGTAGAGGAATAAATTGTGCGCAATATCGTCGTGTCGCATGCCACTCATTTTTTTCTTCATGATCGACGTGGACAATAGAAAATCTTACTAATATTATAAATGTGAAAGTGTGGATAGATGGGTGTATTTACGGATGTTTGTTACTAAATTACGCTGTAACGGGTAAATGGATTTGAAGGAAAGTTGGCACGCAGCTAGACCACGTCCTGGAATAGAACATAGGCTATATTTTATTTAAAAAATAGGGATTCGTAAGATAATTAAGATTTTATGACCAAAGGTATCAAAAATCGACGAAAGAAATTCCGTTCTTGGGGTGCGTTGCGTAAACTATTGTAGAGTGAACCAAAGGATGTACTAACGGAAGAAATATATCAACAATATCTACAAAAAAAGTCCGAGATACGTTGTATCTAACTAGAGGTAATAGATTAGGCAGAATAACTGATTTTATGATTACAAAATAATAAAAACCTAGGGTGTACTTTGAGTGCATTTATTTATGCGGTGATATTATTCCTTATCAAATTAAATCATTTTACCATAACGAGTATTTTATGTACATAGTATTTGGCCTTACATCTTTAAAATTGGGCAATTGTTTTAGAATAAATGGTAAAATTACAATTAAATTGAACGAATGGAAATAGATTAAAGTTAAAAATTAAGCTCGATGGATGGCGTTAGTTGTAAAATTAGAAGTTACTATGGTTTCGTTAACACGAGTAGTACCTACTTGAACGGTCGAAATTTCGAAAAATATTAATGAATAGTTTGCGTTACAATAGAGTATTATAATCGATTGCTTCGATAGTACAATTTCAAAAACATATTTACTATTTTCTCAGTCAATTTATTTCTGTTTCTATTCGTTTCCGGCGTAAAAATTAAATAACTGTAAAATCTAAATATTTACACTCGGTATAAATATCGGAAAATTGGGGAATATCTTTTTACGCGAACCAAGTCGCGGGTAAAAGCTATTGATTAAAAATGACGCAATCGGCCTAGAAACGAATAAAAGTGTAAAAAATTGTAAATAAATTAATTCCATAATACGAACGTTAAATTTAATGAAAAATTATATTTACTAATTTTGTATACGAATACCTTTGTTTTATTCACAAACAATCGTAACGAATGTAATCCCGCCATATAAATCTTCGTAAAATACAACGTTCGTCCGAATCTACTTAAGATTTTGTTCGGGCAGAAAATATATACGCTCGTTTTTTATTTCTCATCGTTGTTTCCCGCTCTATTTTTATGTTTACGTTGCTTTCTCGGTTCGTGCTTTTCCTTAGGAGCACGTTATCCTCCGCGTAACCGTGACAAGTGCGTTTTTCTCCAACGGTAAAGCTTTTCCACGCAAGCTCGGCAGGTAGTCAATGTACACGTAAAGTAGTATATCGTATTTCATTGGGATATTTAAATATATATATATATACGACGTAAGGCTCGCTCGGAGGTGGTTCGTTTATATCTCGCCGATACATTTCATTATACAGCGGGTATACGCCGGAGAGTTTGAATCCCCCTCCTCTGGAATGTTTAGCACGATATGGACCGCGAAACGAGGTCGTGTTTAGTACACGTTCATGGAGAATGTAAAGCATCGAGAGCTAGATTCCCTTGCACGCAGTGTTCGTATTCAGGATTCCCTCGAGAGAAAACATTTTCAGCGATAAACATTTTTACGATAAGGAGAGACCGAAAATCAAGATTCTTTGATACAACGGGTCGCTATGTGCGGCGGATACTGTTTATGTTTATATTAAGCTCGTATTAGGTCAGAGCCATAAGTACGGACCGAATAACCGATCCCTTAATTCGGAGTCTGCTGTTCTTTAGTCTTGATTAATATGTTATATGCTAGGAGACAGACGTGCCTTCCGAGTGTTCTATAAAGAATAAATTCTAAACTCTATGAATATAGAACAAAGTGTTATTTATTCCATAACCTATTTCCTATATGCTTTTTACCGTTGGACGATTCTCGATACATTCATTGAGGTATATATAATATATATATAGATAAATTTAGACGTAGGAGAATTTTACGCGACGAGTGATTTACTCAGTTGCACCAACGTACGTGTAACGTATCTACAATGTTTTATTATCGTTTCTCCTATATCTATTTCAGAATGGAATGGGATTAATCCGCCTCGGATATATCCGCGGCATTTCGAATTCGAATCCGCGGATTCTCCACGCTGTCTGAGAGAGCTTTGCCTCCATCTACCATTTCGAATAGCCGCGCATATTCCTCCACTTGCCCGACGTATTACACATAGGTACAGGTTGCGGCAAAATCGATCGTTTCTCTCCAAGGCTTGCGATAAATGTTTGACCTAAAATAAAATTCTCCTTTAAACCGTCGTAAATACTCGAACAATTTTTGATGCGCGTTAGTTTCCGAAGTTTGATCGATAATCGTTAATTAGATTTATTTTCGTGCTATTGAAATATAATCCTATTTTGTCATTCTATAAACAAAAAAAATGAACTTTTGAATAATAATTCTTTATTTATAATGAACTTAGTAGGGGTTGTAAGATATTGAATTGCTGTTTTTGTATTCTCCACGAAATAATAAAATTAAACGAAATTTTATTTTAATTTTGATTTAACTTTGATTTAATTTTGATTTAACAAATCGAGATCTTGTAATCCATTATCTTAAAAATACAAATAATGTCGTATCTACGTAGACACGTGTCTTACAAAAGCATTCTTACGTCGAATGGTGAATTTGTTAAACAACATATATTTGCGATAGCCGTTCTTTTTCTGGATCATCCTGTATATCCTTGATACGAACATATATCATATATATGTAGATATAGTTCGTGTCACGTCTGTACAATGATAGGAACGTATCTTAGTATCGTGTACAAAGCTGGACATTGAGCGGTTGAGATGGCCCAGAGCTTTGCCAATTCTGCCCGTTTGCCTCTCAGCTATGCTCGCGTTGGAATCGATGCCGTTCGAGTTTATACCGAGACCGCAGAGACTACCGAAATTCGCGGCAGTTTGGTTATAGCTCGCGCTGGTCCGGCGAATGGTCGTGGCGATTCGATGGGAAGGTAGAGGGTGACGGTGAGATTTCCTAACACGAGAACGAAATGCGCAATGGGTATGTAGATATATATCTTCGTTAAATCGGTTCGATTGACCGAGGGATTGTCGGCGTGGTCTTGAGGCGAGAAAGGTTGTCTCGGACGCTGGGAGATCGGATCGCATCCGGAAGTGACTTTGGTCGGGAATGGCCAAACTAAATCCGCCTATTAGACTATAAACCAGTGTGATGGACGTTGTAAATCGAGATGTTGTAAATGAGTATCAAGAGCCTCCTTACCACTATTATCCGATCGAACGACAGGTGGAAATAAATGTAAATTTAATCATTATCACATTTCGTTAGAAACACCGCGGTTCGAATCGAATGAAACAATATTTTCAAATAAATTTCGATGAATTATTATTTTACTCGCTCTTACTCGAGTTCAACGAATTTAATTCGAATCGATATCAAAAAGTTATTGACATTCGATGTGAAATACCATTGGGAATGAACGAAAGGCTTCGTATACGAGACACCATAAGAGTCGTGACAACGTCCGGCATTGCATGGCTTTGAAGTTGGGTCAGGGCTTCGTTCTTCAAATTTTACGAACTTCCACTTTTCCCGTCCCTCGTATACACATCGTCCACGTATAGTAGGTATGCATTTGTGCATCTATCGAGGATACAGCTAGTTTAAGATAGTTCGAGGCCCTCGAGGGGTTTCTCGTTCCACGAGATTGGTGCGACAGGACGGAGGGCGACGAAAGTATGTGTGACACAAGTTTCGGATAGTTCGAAATGACCACCATGAATTTCCACAACCGGCCAATACGTCGGTGTCCCGAGGCATCCTCTCGATGGATGATGGGACAGGGAAGGGTGGCAAGAAGGGCGGCGAAAATTTGCCAACGTCGTGTGACTATAAAGTAAGCGCTTTAACGATCGAGTTAAATCTGCTCTTCGCAGATTCTCATTTCATGCCGGAAAATTGTCCTACCTTTGCCATGTCGATAAACAAATTATTTAAAAGCTATTTCAATATTAAAGTAGAAAATAATAAACGTATATATTAGATCTTTGCAATTTCAAAAATGTGAAATTTTAGCTTAGTTCGCATCAAACGTCGAGAGAAGAAACATTAAACTTGGGCTCCTCGAGCTAACGATATTGTTACCGTTCCATCATATTAATTTTTATGGAAATAAATCAGTTTATATTTGATAATCTTGCACGCGCAAAACATTCCTTCGCACCCTCCGAAGTTCCCGAATTCACAACTATGCAGGTGAAAATACGCTAGCCGGTGATTTCGCGAATATCGAATATCCGTTCGGGAATCAGGAATAAGCAAAACAAAGGACGATTAATATGTTCACGATAAATTTATACATTCTGCTATCCGACAATATTACGAATGATTGTTTTCTATTCCTATTTAAAGATCCCTTAAAGTAATAATATTCGTCTAGATGAATTCTTGAAAATAGTTTATGAGAACTGCATATATTTTTATCGTAAATTGATTCATAGCTTCGAGTTATATGCAGCGGGTTCGCTTCTCGCTATATACTTGATGTTGCCAATTTTGATGAGACTGTCGGAATTCTCGCGGTACATAATCTCTGCGTCACCGTAATTTTTCTGCTTCGAATTTCCTCTATTTGTTCTCGTATCTGTCACATGCAATTATTCAATGATTCACCGGCAATTATTCATGGGAATGGTGGACGCTGATAATATAAGTGATGAAGAAAATCCTGTCGTTAGTATCGAATGAAATAAAATCAAATAGAACGAAGTAAACTAGAATGAAATGAAATCAAATAAAGTATAATAAATTAAAATCAAATAATTAAATTAATACCAGCTTCGACAAACAAAATTGCCGTCTCTATCAATATTTATGTATTAATCAACGTTAACAGGAATCGAATAATAATCTATCGAATTTTAATTCGGCGATACAAATCTTGACTATAATTGATTGTATTTAATGAATGTTCTTTAATTTACAAAGTGTACAACAAACCCGTGTCGTGATACCACGCCCGGTTGCGAGAAAGACTGTTATAACATCATCGCGTATAGCCAGAAGCGTTGAAATGATATGGGGCTATCCTGTCTCTCATTGAATGGCACTCTCGTGAAACAGACAAGGAGGGAGGGAGCGAGAGAGAGAGAGCGAGAGAGAGAGAGATGGAGAAGAGTGTCGGACATACAGTATAAACCGAGGTGTTGAGCGGGGATGAGACATGATTACCTCCTCAATTACGTGCTCAATGCCGTCCTCGCACGCTGCCTCCATAATTTACACAGTGTCACACTTGTACATATACTCTGTTCCGACAATATAACATACACACATGTATATATAGTGCATTCCAGTCCAAATCGACAAGCCCTCATGAGTCTACGATTCCGTCCCCATTTTTTCCATGATTCGTACAACTCTAAAAGGCATGCAGGTTTTTTCGATACTTTTCTCCAGCTTCGACTTTATATTTTGTAACGTTTTTTTTCGAAAGTACAAAACGAAATATTAAACACAATTTAGAAATTAAAAGCATTCGAAAATTCTTGTTTGAAATATAAATGTTTGATTATCGTGTTTTTCGCAGATTTTTTGGTCCGAAATATGCTTAATGGCTAATACCACTGTAGCGGCCTAAAAAAGCGCTTTTTGACAATTGTTTTTGGGCGGAAGGAAAAGTGATAGAGAAATAATACTTGGGGTAGTTATTGAGCATATGTTTAAGTATATTACGAAAAAAATTTATAGGAAAATATGACAAAATGGCGGCACTGCAGCAATTCTCCCGAGGCATGTGATGAATTTGCGGCACGCGCTATAACTGGTGCCAATTTGAATCTGGAAAGAAGAAATAAAATCTGTGTAATATACATGAGTGAAGCTAGTGAAGTACATAGGGGATTTTTGATTAGTTAATTTAAACAATATTTATTAACAAATAAGTGTCCTTTTTTGTGGTGAAAATTGAATAATTTTATCTAAACACTCGCGAGTTACATAAAAATCAATATTTATAAAATCCCCTACGTACTTCACTAGCTACAATCATGTAGATTACATAGATTTTTTTTCTTCTTTCCACATTTAAATTGGCATCAGTTATAGTGAGCGCCGCAAATTCAACATGTTTCGGCTGAATTGCTGAAAAGCCGCCATTTTAGAATATTGTCCTACAAAATTTGTTTTGAATATACTTTAATATTTGGTCAATAACTACCCCAAGTATTATTTCTCCATCACCTTTGCTTCTGCCCAAAAAATTTTTTCAAAAAAGCACTTTTTTTAGGCCACTACAGTGGTGTTAGCCCTTAAATTTAATGGAACAGGACATCTTTTGCCCAACATATAGTTGAAAAATGTTGATGAATGGCAGAAGTTTTTTAAAATAGTACCGTTTTATTTAAATTTTTAATCCCAGAGGATGACGGTCACGGATTTGTCAATATGGGCTGAAATGCCCCATATGGATGTAAAATGCGGTACCGGTAACCTTCCCGCGTCGGAAATCTTTTCACTACATCTTTTGTAGACGATACAATGGGGTCTTCTCGTTATCTACTCCAATCCACTAACCTATTTTCTCATATTTTATAGTCTGAGTTTTCCTTAACACCCGTATCAATTTCGCTGAAAGCCGAGGCGATATTCACGTAGATGATGCCAATTGTCAATTGCGCTTCCCAACGATAGTAATGGACTTAATAAATTTGCTTGATTCGATGCATTTCATAAAACGAATAATTCCATTTAGCGAATGTATTCAATAGTTAATTACAGTTTCTTAAACAATCGAGGTAAAAATAAAAATTGCAACACTACGAAATTAAAAAAAAGATAGACCGTTATGAAACATTGCTCGTTAACTATTTTGAAGAATGTTCGAGGATTTGGTTCGAATTAAGGAATAATTTTCATTCCATGTAATAATGAAGTATTGACATATTTTTACAATAATATGCGGCAAATGCATGCGAAGGATTTAAATGAAACAAGCGTCAAGATATCGCCTTTATCGAATGTTTCTGAATAAATATTACACATTTCTCGGTATTGAAGTAGTTTGAAAAAATGGTATTTAACCAACAATAAGAACAAACGTAGTTCTACTTATAATCTTGAACATTCCTACCTCATCATTTAATTTCGCTTATAAAGCTCTCTTGGCGAGGCAGAGAACGTTAAACGATCCACCCAACACTTCCTCATAGACGAAGCGTTGGAAGCGAGATCAAATAATGAGAAAGCAATCTGCGGGTTTCTAATGCGTACCATTTTCAGTTTTCGATTTAATTCAAATAATCTCACTTATGGACATTCGTAATATCGCCAAAGAGTCAATATTGCACAGGCTCGTCAAACATGCGTGCAGGTACTAGAGTTATAAATGTGAGTTAGGAGCACAAACACAGCGAAGGTGGGGATATTTTAATGTTTCTATAAATCGCTGGGTCGAAGCGGTTTACCCAAGAGAGAGAGAGAGAGACGAGAATAGCGAGAAATAATTCCTAGATTATTTGGTGTAGCAGAAGGCGCCATATATTCATCTCTCTCTCTCTCTCTCTCTCTCTTCCTCTCTCTCGCTCTAATATACGTTTTATTATACTATACACATGCATCCTCGGTCTCATGCATTCGTGCAATTTTGGGGGTGTAGCGAAACGAGAATTAAGCTCGTGGCACTCTATCGCTCTCTCTCGCTCTCTCTCTCTCTCTCTTCTATTTCTATCCACCAACGCACTTGGCTATGGATTCATTCCCTAATACTCATAAATATCATTCGGATGAATGACTCTCAAATTGATTGCGCGGGAGTGTCATCAACCGCGATTAATGCACCTTCGTCTATTATTGCACGAACGCGAATGATATTTGAAACGAGAGACTTTACTATAACCATATATATGTATTCACGCATACATCCATGCCGTACATATATTGTTACAATTTTGCCTTGTTATAATAATCGTTTTAGTGGCATATCGTTAATTATTACCAACGTACATACGAATACATCATTAACTCAAAAACGATGTCGATATGGACTGCTATTGATATTCGTATAAGTGTTTATTGATCGTATTTTCGTCATTCCACATTTTGACATAATTTTATGCCATACGAGGTTGACGTATCGAAGCAATTTTTACCGATTTATGAATTTCGGTATAACTTCGAAGGCTTTATTTCTCTTCCTGTACAAAGTGTTGCTCTGAACGTAGAAGCGATCGTACCGATCGTAACGTGTAGAGGGAGAGATGCACGTGTGACCGCGTATGCAAATTCGTTTGACGTATGATGCTCTCCTAGTGTAGGGGCGTGCAT